>JAGXCT010036790.1:110278-153870 GCA_022495035.1 Philopotamus ludificatus
GCCTGTCACAAGTATTCTCAGACGGCCAATAATCGGGATCATTGGAGGAAAATTCCTCTGCAGATACTCTTGGCACTAATCCTTCTGTAATATTTTACCATGTATATTAAACCTTTACATACCTTTTCTATAAAATACAATAAGTTTAAAAACTTTCGTATTTTATATTTATTAAAAATGTATCTGTACACGGAATACACTTTTTGGAAAGAGCCACTAGTAAAATAATAAAGCTCTCTGTATAGAACATATTTTTTAATCGTAGTTCAAAAAGTTCTCGGAATCGAAAGGTGTTTGAATAAAATCATTATATTATCATATGCATTTATTTTAACAATAATCTTTTTTTACGCTTTCTGTGATCATGTTAGCTAATGCTGACTCGAAACTGGCATGTGATATTTCCTTTAAGTCTTTGCGAAGGTACTAAAATCAGATATCATATCCTTCATCTTAAACCAGACATTACTGAATATTTTTTTTATCGTTTTGATTTTTTTTTTATATTATTCAGCTATGTTTCAATTAGAATATGGAATAAGTGTTATAAAGCATCTCTTTTGATGATTTGAAGGTTTGTAAATGGAAATACTCAATAATACGGAATTTCGAACCGTAATCGAAGACGTAATAAAAAAATGGTATGATAATAGTACATTTTTTTTTATCTGAACGGCATTTTATGTGTTTTCTATGTTCTTATAAATAACTAAATGTCTTATATTCTGACATATATCTAGAATAGTCTTGTAAATTAACTGATGTACTTTTAGGATCTCGTTTTGTTTCTTTTTTATAGGATTCATTCAAGCTTGTTGCAATACTCCGCCTTAAAGTTGTACATGGTTAATTTTTCCATTTGTTGAAATGGGTTATTTATTATTATTGATTAGACAAAATTGTTTATTTATTAGGGCGTTGAATGGAATGCCTAAAATATCAGAATTTCCGAAAACGCATGTTCAATGTAACCTTGTCTCTTTCGCCTGAATCTTTATCGGTAACACAGTCATTAGCATTCTCTATTGGTAATATAAAAAAAATCTTCAGGAATTTTTAGTTGATCATTTGTTTCCAACACTTTTAACAGCATATATAATCTTAGACCCAGCCGAGTCTACCTTGAATATTAAGTTTTTACTCAACAATAATTAAATGAAAAATTATGTTTATATATTTCATAGTAATATTATACAATAAAGAGATAAAATAATTACTAATAAAATTAATATTTTGATTTGAATGATCTATATATTTTAATTGTTGTGAAATAATGTAGAATCACTTTCTAACATCTGTTATTAGTACAAGGTAGTGCTTTCAACCGACCATTACTTATGGATTGTCTCCGCACACTTCTAGAGATACCATAAGCCAATAGATACATCATAAACGATTGAGTTTTCGTATGGTTATAAAACACATGTGTGTAACATGATGGTGACTGATGGCCCTACATTATGGGACCCAGGAGTGGGTTTCAGGGTTTCGCATCACATCATCGAAATAGGCGAGCTTTCGTCTCCTCACTGTTTTTATAAGCTTGTTTTTAATGTCTTTGTAATAAAATCATTATACCTTCTTTGAATTTTGTAATACATTCCTTCTTATACAATAATTTTCAGTATAATATCATGATATTATATGAAAATCGATATCGGTTACAATGGCATAATAATACATTTATTTTCGCGTTAATTTAAATTTAATTTTTGAAATTAATTTTCCGCTCTTTTTCACGGCATCGCAAATTTTCCTAATTAGTTTAATAAAATCCGACACGGCCATAATTATTTAAATGTTTTTATAACCAAAAAATCGATTCCCCCGGGGCATGCAACATTTTCCCTCTACGTTTTTCTAAGAATATTGTTTAATTAGACATAAGATGAAATTGGGAAAGTCTCAGCCGGGGGTAATTGTGTGGCGCGGGGGGAGGAAAATTTTTTCGTCGTATACCGTAAAGTTTCAGCGGCTCTTGTGCACACAGCGGTCACACACCTCCATACACGCCAACGACGCCCTAAATTGGAAAAGTTTTTCCTGTTCGCCGTGTTTTTTACGCCACTTTGCATGGGACATGTATTTTTTTTGTCCTTAATAAAATCACGCCGTTGCTCGAGATTATGAATTCTCGTGCTGGTCTTCAGACCGTTCAAATTTGATTCCTTGTCAAGTCTCCAATTTAAATTTCTGAATGATTTATTAACGCCAATCTCATTTTAAGCACGTGTCAGATTTATTAACCATATTGATAAGACGCTCGAATACGTTTTGAGTGATTCACATTAAAATTATTTCAAATAATATATTCCGAATCGTACGCATAAATTATGAAGCTGATTGTCGATCTATCGACCGTCACAGCCCCGAATCAAAATTTTGAATAATTAATATTTTTTTTGACACGGGATGGGATTTAACATAGTTTGACGGGTGCGTAATTGTTACCGACTTTATTTGTATTTATGTACAAGCCATTCTAATGCAAAAGTTAATATTAACTTTGCCTCAAGTTTAATTATAAAGTTGCACGTGTGTATCCGATCTGAGCGCACGTTTGTGCGTGTGTGTGTGCGATGGCCATTTTATTATATTTGAATTTACAATTTTGGATGTTATCCGGAAGCGGTTTTTAAATCCGAAACTAATCTCGTTTTGATACAAAAGCAACGGGAATGGATTATCTGCTTTTGATAATTCGCTCCCGTATGCGTTCGGTGCAAATTTTGGTTTCGGGAAATTGCGGAAAATTGCGCTAGAAAATTGCGGTCGAGCATTATGCGGGCGCGTTATAAGTTATGAACCCTCGTCCGTAATGTGAATTAATTAAAAATGTATGTATATACGAGTTCAATGTTGCCGTTTTTGATTATATTGTACGAAAATAAACAAGAATATACGTGGGGTCTATCGGAGAAAAAAAATAATTGAAGTCGTATTTTCCGAAGTCCCCTCAGTATTTCGAATTTGAATAATTTATTCATATCTTAGATTTATACGCGCACACAATCGAAGTCCCAGAATACCGCGAATTTTATAGGTATTGAATTTATGAAATTGAGTTTTTAATGCTATTCAATGGTGCAGACGTTAATACCTACCTTTCATATATACATACGTTAAAATACATTGTACTCCTGCATTACGCGCGATATATTATTTCCAGTAGTATTATCGTTAACTAAATCGCATAAACGTAACTTAAATATTTTATTTCATATTAATCGAGTATCGAATTGATTTCTCATTAGTATTTCAGACGCTTTGTCTGCATTAGCATCGACGTCGACGCGTGAGCTTTGATGTGTCTGATCTGCCGTCATACGTGTCACTTCCTGTCGCTGCCATTACTTTGCGCTATAAAGCCAAATGTAATGCCTCAACGTAGTGAACAGTTTGCTAAACAAGGGGGTTGGACTCCAAACATGTTAAATCACTGACACGAACAGATGAACGAAGTCACCTGTTGTTTGGAAGACGAACGACGTACTGTTTTGAAGTGATTTTGGATGTTGTTTTGCAAACTTACAAAAGATCCAGTAAAAAATGCATAGTAGTAATGGTGAAGCATTCTCTGTGTACTTAGTAATGGCGTGCAGAGTCAAAATATACATTTAACATAGGTATTCCCGAGGAATAACAAACTGGGATAAACAATGTTTAAATTCATCATCGTACAAGAATATGCGATCGTGATTTTTTCATTACTTATTATATTTTTTAAGACTATAAAAAAGCCCGTATCTTAAAATGTCTGAACCAAGTGTTTCCAGTTTTCTAAAAAGAGCATATATATTAATATTGATACAAATTTTAAATGTGCTTTGAATTTTCAACCAATTTTCAAATGTATTTGTACTCAACAGAAAATAATTCGTTGGTAACTCAAAGATATTAGTTACTCACGAGCAACTATTAGAGAGTATTTGCCCGTTTGTGTAAGTTTGAATTTCTCAATTTATAGTTTCGAATATTCCGGAACACATCATTCCATTTTGAATAATTTATATATTTCAATTTACATGGTATTCACTGCACATTAAGATCAGGTTAAGTCAGTTTAGACTCTACCTGATCTTAATATGGACTCAATTACTCTATATATAGTAGTTTTTTTACTATACTTTATATCTATTAAAAAAGGTTAACATTTTTCGTCGGTACCTTTTTGTCTGACCATAGTAATCATTTTTGACTCGAATTATCTTGATTGTGGCTCACTAGGATCTTCTGCATTCCGCATCTCGCATCGCAGATACTACGGTGGACCCAGTGACATCTTCATTGTCAACTTCTAAATTAAATTGGTTAGCAAATTATACAGTAATACTGATTATCTTTTTACTTCCTCATACCATTAGATATAACATCGTTAACATAACGTTTGTGAGTTTATTCCGTATGTCATTCATACATAAAGTCGCTACGTTCGATCATCCATCTAAGATTTTTCTTATTAGCTAATTGCAAGTGCTCAAGGCAAGGAATATTTCACAAAAACTATAAAAAAAAACGATTTTTTCCAGTCTAGAACTAATTATTCATGTCAAAATATACAAAATTATATTCTTCGAGTTAATAGATCTCACCTGGTCAACGGAGATTTTTTCCTCTCTATATTTCTAATAGATAACAAAGATGTACAAATAATTAAATAATCATTACTAGTAGATATAAGATGGTTTGTCCATCCATGGAATTTAAAGCTCGTATATTTTTAAGTATATTTTCTTGTTTTTACTTGAAGCTTTTCAACAATTGTCTCTGCATACTTTATTGCCTAAAACTATTCTGCGTATAAACGTCTAGAGAATAGTATCTTGTATAAATATATAATTATTTTTATTACGTATAACCCATTTTTATTTATGATATTGTGGTGGTTATTCCACGTGTTTGGACCAACGTCGTGTGCCTTGGCAACAATACGCGGCGTCTCCGGAAATCTACCACGCTTCCCCCGCGCAGACCTCCGCCCGCAGTTGCAGCGTGAACACGCTCCTGCGTTACTTCGCCATGACGATTTTGGAGACTCTCCTCTCGTCCGTATGGCCATTTATTGCCGACATCGATAATATCATCATAGCAGCCAACCAACAACCGACTAGGTTGTTCGCAGACTCCGCCTCAGCATCCACGACTTGAGACCGCAGACTGGCATGCTACGTCGAGCGACTCCGAGCCCCCAACCGGCCCTCGTCGAGGGATCATCAAAGAGGTGCCTCTACCAGAGCACTGGACTCTCGACCGCCAGAATTGCCGTCATTGCCAGAGGTCGCGACATGGAAGGCGCACCAGGACGTCGCACGATCACGTGCCTACATAACTAACGGCCTGCTCGTAACAATTTCTTTATAATTAATAAATGTGTCGATGTGTTCAACTATACAAATTGTGTTTACATATCGTCCACCGGCGAGAGTAAAGGCTCGCCGTGGTCCGAGTCACGAATCCTTCCACATCCTTTACAATATTATCATTTTCTTTACTTGTCAATTAGATTAGTTTGTTTTTCAGGATCGCAAGCAATAATAACAAGCTGTCAGTGCTTTCCGTGTTATCCATATGGAGCAGAGAAAGTTGACGCGTATCTATACAGAGTTGTTTGTGTTATAATAATATTATGAGTATCAAAGCAAAATCAAAGAATGTTAAGCTGTCATCGAACCTGTTTCTCATCCATCATCGCAGCAGTTACAATCCACAAACGATTCAATCGGTGGGCGCAGAAAGGGTCAAGAGTCATCTCGAGGAATTCTCATTGTCGACATTGCAGAGCAGCAGAGTTGCATTCGGGTGGGTGGGCGAGCGTGGGTCAAATTACCGTTGGACCCTATCTCTGAGAACTGTCGGAAAAATCAGAAAATGCTTGTTTTATATTGTTGTAGGCGGCACACGTGTTTGTTCTGAAGGGAGAGGTCACAAAAAGAGTTCAAATACTACAAAGAACCGATTAACGAGCGTACAATGCGCTAATAAACTTGGTTTGGTCAAATTAAAAATTAGTCAAGTTGGCGGAAAATCTATGACTTTAATCGCAAAGTTGAATCGTGAACTTTCCGTGCTCGGGAATAATTAGTGCAAGGATTCTGACAATGCAACGTAAAGTAATGCGAACTAATTAACTGATACTATCAAAGTATCTTTTAACTGCTCTAATAATTAGTATGAGATTAATCGGTCGAATTTAAAACTGTGCTTTTCACTAAAAAATAGTAAATTCAACAATTGATATATTTTTCGACAGACCCTTTTCTAACTTTCAAGGGCAATTTAAGGCAAGAAGGGTAAATTATAAAAGTTGTGAAACAATATTTTATATAGTTTGCAAAGCATCAAAAGTTTTTCCATTATCTAAAATGTAAAACAAATATTTAATACACATCCCGCGACTTACGCGGTACTGTTGCTTTAGTATAATGACTAAACATTTGCGTAATACAATTAATGTGAATTTTATATTGTAAATCTAATCTTTACTTACTATTTCACGGGTCGTCCTATATATAACAATTAAAATTTATGAGATTTTACAATTATCAAACCTAGTATATATAAATATCACTTCATTACTTTCCACAATGATGCAATATACAAATGTCTATTCCTGCTACATTAACAAGCTCGTATATCTGTCAAAAATATAATTATCAGGATTATTCCACACCCTGCTAAGTAGACAGAGATACTTTGTTAATTTACAGTACTTCACTTATAAATACAAAGGGCAAATGGAAGTGAACAAGATCAACCAGAAATATCAAAAATACCCTTGTTTCCCCCGTTTCATCCTAGCTTAAAGCTACTCTGGACGGCTTAAGGGATAAACAACTGGAGATTTATAGACAATAGTCTAGAAAACATCTGCTGTCAGTTTAACTGAGAGATCCGGTTGCGAAATCTAATACACAGTCACAACAAAAGTTTAGATATACCGGTTTGAATATTGATTTGTTTATTACGTCAGTCAAACGGCTCCATGTCGAATTTGGACCGTGAATTGATTTAAACGAATGCTCTATTGAATTGTCGATGTGTTGGGCCAGGGCGGCGACGGGCCCTTCTTCCGGCCGATAAGAAAAAAGCGTCGAACAGCAAATCTAATAATGAACGAGATGTCTCTATCGCCAGCCGCCGAAACCTTACAAATAAAGGAAACAAATATAAATTGCCTGGAGCAAATCCAATCACGATCAGGATCACTCCTGCCGTATGGGGATCGACGTCACTTCCGGTTCGACTGACGACATCCGAGAGATGACCCGCATGATAACGAAATAGAAAATCTAACATTTCTTTTGTCTAGCGTAATAATCAATTATTATTGAAATAGAAAATGGTGAAATATTTGTTTGAAAAGAATAAATATCAAGAAAGTGAGTTATTTAAAAGTTGACATCAATAATAAATTATATAATATTAATGAATATAATCTCTAACTTCTACGCTGGATACGGTACTATCAAAAATCGTGTAAAAAAACTATTAGAATTTATATAAAATTAACAATAACCCAATAAATTGTGTTAAATTATGTAATAATTCAGTTTTTTTGAAATCCATGTCTAGTATTTTTGACAAAAATGGCAGTAAAGACAGTAATAGTTATTTTTTTTATTCATTTATTTAAAACATTGTTTTGCTCAATTTCTTCATATTTTCCTTTTATAGAAATAAACTTATTCACTGTATTTAAAATTGGGATTTTTTGCTGATGCCAAGCTCGTGTCATTAACATGTCGCAAACAATTAGTTTGTCTCTTGTTATGGTATTCAAATAGAGAGAAGTAGAAAATCTATTAGTTCAGTAAGTTAGCGAGTTTTGAATATATGTATAATATACACTAAAAATTAGTATAGTATATTTTAAAGAAATACAGGATCTAAGAATTCTTGTACTTGATCAGGAATTCTGGCTACATTGCAAAAAATAACTTTTATATTAGTGCAGATTCTTTTGTCAGCTCGTGGAAATATAATTTTAAAAGATCTGATTTTCTTAGTCAATTCTTTAAATAATCAGTAACATACGGTGTAATTTTTATCAACGAAGAATATTTTTTAGGACGAACAACGTACTCGTCATTAAATCTTTGTGAGCTCGCACTTGTCTATATATTGTTTTATCTATTTAAAATTTATTTACTTAGAAATCATTCAAGAATTTTCGTTATTAATTCAATTTATTGTTAATTAATTCTAATTTTAGTTATATTCTCGATAAATTATTTTGTTCTTATAGTGCAATAACCGAATAAAATATTTGTAATGAAAATAGTTTTCAAAATACATCAATCAACTAGATTAGCTCGATCCGATTTTCCGCCTCTATTTTCTTTTCATTATGTATTTTTTATAAGATAACACGTACAGTGACCTTATGTATGTTGAATTTTTGCCAAGTATTATAATTATTAGTACATTCTACTTGCGTTTAAAAAAAATATTTACAATTTTCCACTGATAACATTTTGTATGAACTCATTGTTTTTATAGTCAACTTTTTACTTAATGTATCTTCTAAGAACCATTAGTATAAAATAAACTTACTTTTAAAAGAATTTACCGATATATAATAACAATGATAAAATAAATAAATGTTGAAAGCAATAGACGCTTATGGAGCAAGATTAAGATTAATTTAATGATTTTCCATAATAAGTCAGTTTAAATAAATAATTGTAATTTACAAATAACACAAATTATTTATGTAATGTATTATATATTATATTTAAAAATGTATCGCTTGGTAATTGATTTATATTAACCATTAAGGGATCATTGCTCTCGGATTATATTTCAAGATTCATTCGGGCATAACCAAAACTTAGCCCCTATAATTTTATACAATTTAAATCATGGTTGCTCTCCATTTCACCTCGGCTACATAATATCGTTCACGGCCCAGTAAGCTTTCAGGCGTCGCATTCACTAATTATATTGTGCGTAACACAAAACAACTGATACATAGGAAGTGCTAAGATTGGAAATTATTGTACGACTATTTGGGATATCCAATTAATTTTTTATTTATATACACCGAACAATGAAGCCATTGTACTTTGACCTCCATTGTTTCTAGGAAAACTATTTTATTATACTAAACGCATTGCTGCCTTTTATTATATATATTAAGTAATTGTGGTATTGATGATATGAATTTGTGTGGTCCAAGGTGATACCGTATATATTTTATTTTCACTCGATGTGTACTGGGATTTTCGACCCATCCCACAGATGTCAAAGAGAAATGTTTACTCTATTTTGGTCCAAATAAAAATTCGAGTCCACATGACCCCGGCGTGCTTCCAAGATAAATCCCAAAAAACGGTGGCTCGGCGTGATAAATAAGCGGGTTCCACGCCGTGTATAAAATTGGCACGTGTCTAACTTGAAAAAATTTGGTTCCACTATCGAAAGATCAACGTGATAAATGTTTCACACCTTCGCCGAAAAGCGTTTTCTCTTTATGTCTACACGTGTAAAAATAATGGAGATTTTTCTTTTTTGGATGTGTCCATTTTCGGATATATGGCGCGAGTTTGTACCGTGAAATTTGCCATATGTATGCCGAATCCGTTCGCCATATTATCAACGGTGCAAATGCACTTTGTGACAATGCAGAAAGCAGGCCACAGTCACTCGCCATATTTATTTTTATTAATGTCCTCCATCTGGTTTAATTAAATTAATTTTGTGGGACGTTGTGCACGTGCTGTTGTTTATATTGAACTGCATAATATCTGCAGAGTGACTTAAATGCATTGAAAACTATGCTCTATGCATATAAATCTTGGTCTTTCATTATAACAACAATTTGTAAATGCATTTTACATATTTTATAATGCAATATATTACATAACAAAACTAAAATATTAAAAAAAACACGCCTTTCATCGTATTAATATTTATGCTTAGATTCTGAATCTGAAGAACTGGATACTTTATTTGATTTTATATTTTAAAAGATACGATCAATTGCGTATTGTGCGAAAATAGCCATGATGCCATTCTTTGATCTGATCATGATGGTTGAATCTAGTTTGTTTTAATAATATATTTATTATTTCTCTCATAATTATCGCTACACATTTTTCCGAACAATTTTATTAATGTTATCATAAAAAAGATTGTTTTTTTTTATCGAACTTTCATCGCATCTTTCAGCCTGATAATAAATGTCGAGCTTCTATTAAATGAAAAGTTATTTTCCATGTTATCCATTATGTAAACTTCAAAACAAATTTAAAAGTTATGACGATTTTTGCAAAATATTTTAAAACTGTAAAAAAATATATAATAATAAATTAATGATTTTTTTAAAAATATTTTTTATGTAAGTTATTGAAATATACATTGTCAAAAAAATTAAAAACTAGCTTAGGATTTATCTTAAAAATTCACACGAGTATGCGAAAAAAATATTTATTCAGTTTTTCCACTAAAACCATGTCGTAATACAATTGTAAACACCATTAAAATTTCGCAATTACTATTTTCATCAATGATTCCGCTGACCTGACCGTAATATATATTTTTTTATATAATTCTAGATATTATTGTAATGAACTATTTACATTTAGCTAAATTGCAGATAGCCATACGAATTCGCATCAACAGTTTGATACACGTTATACTGTTTGACGATATTGTTATACGATATACTGTTTGATACACGTGCGCTTATTTATTATTACGTTTTATTATTTTAGTCATCAGGTGTTTCCGCGAATATGAGGGCTTCATATCTCAAGGTACTTTACAGAAATATTTTATTAGATACGTGGAGCATGTATACTTTGCGTTGAACATGTCTGAGATAATATTTTTGCTCTCTTAAAAACTATACACACATGTGCCAGAGTATTTCTCGTGTACGTTCTAGATTTCATTATTTTATTCGCTAGTAAATATGTTCAATTTGTATAGTTATTGTTCGTTTTGCTTGATAAACTGGGGCTGGTATTATTGCGGCACGTATCAGCAGAGCTTCCTTACAATTCGGCTTCTTTGTCTTACATATTTATCTGTAATTACGACCATTTGTTACTGCGAGCACTCGCTACAATTACGCTGTTTGCAATAACGCTTTCCAATTATCCCATCGTCCGTAACGAGTGCCCGGCTCCCAGTGTGTTTTTCTGCCCCCGTGTAAACGACAAGGACAATTTTCCCTTTTAACATTTTATGTAAATATCTAGGACAGTTCAGAGCGGGAAGGGGCCATGGGAATTCTGACCGCTTTTACCCTCCCATCCCCTATCCCTAAAGTGGTGTAAAAAACAATGTAAGTAGAGAATTGAAAGTAATTTGGACAAGGATTCAGTCTGCATGATGGCGTGACACTGTCCATCGTTGCTGTGTAATTAGTAATTGTACAAAGTTGACCTCTTATATGCCATAATCAACGTCACAGTCACAACAGCTAATATGAAGCTAATAATTATTGTAATTATTGTTGTGTAATATTGTATTATATAAAAATATTTATGGTATTCAATCAGATGCTGGATAGTATACGAACATAATATCAAACGTATACGAACTACCACTCAAAGTTTAAACAATTGAAGAATGTCTAACAATTTTGCCAAAGTTGAAAATTACTTTCTGAACAATGATCCAAATTTGACAATGCTCAAAAAATATAATTTTATACGATGAATTACGCAGAATTTATCGAAAAAATACTAGGACTATATAAAAAGAACGAGAAGGGAGTTAAAAAAATATTTCAAAATAAAATAAATCATAAAATAAGGGTTGTAATAATTGATCAAGGATAATTGGAATCTAGTATTTTATCAAATTAGCCAGAGCCGCATTTAAGTTCAAGCGTGAGTCCAAATAAATCCTTTTTTTTTGTTGTTGAAAAAAGGGGGTTTTCATAAATATTAAATATTTTTTAATTAATACAGTGAGTTCTCGAGTTATGACTTGAGACAAAAAGAAAAAATCGTAAAAAAAACTTTTTTGTTCAATTTTTAACATATTATATATTCCCTGCGTTTTGGAATTTCGCTTTGATTTTTTTAACACTTTTGTCCAAGCAATCAGTTCAACAAAAAAAAATACAGGACGTTAATGGACTTTTACAAAAAAACAACATGTAACATGCAAAAAAATCTTCTGAAATGAAAAAGTAGTTACAAGAACTAGATAAACTCGAAGAAAAATAAAAAAAGGTGTTAAAAGACGTGGATAGCTCCAGCTTTTGCCTAGATCAATAATGGAGAAAATTAGGACTCATATACCATTTATAAAGAAATTAAAATGCTGTATAAACTAACTTGGATATGTTTACATATTATTGTAAGTAAACAATTCCCATAACTTCTATCACTGATAAATTGAGTCACCATTGGATTATAAGTAGCAGATGAAAATACTCTTGTAATAAATATATGATTTATATTTATTTACTTATATAAAGTTAAAAATATCCATCATACATTAAAACCATCATCCTACTGCGTATCGTTTATGTTTATTATATCAAATTTTTTGTATAAATTCGACTCAAGAAAGATTTTTATCCAAAGGGCAGAACTGAACCCTGTCGTAAGTCGAGACCTGACTGCAATTGTGAAAAAAATAAAACATCAATATTCGTTTCTGTAGCCACGGCCGCGATGTTTTTTCTAGTTCGTATCCGGTACGACGTGCCGAGTGCGAGTGAAACGTTCTAGTGACACATGCTCAGTTTGCGGAGAGACCTCGCCGAATGCGCGTGTCATTTAAGCGTCTTATCAATTAGCTAAAAAATCTAAAATATCAAATTATGAAGTATATCATGAATAACTATTTTTATTCTTAGAATAATAATTAGATTGTAAAATCGTAAAAACTGAATTAGAAAAAAACTAAAGATATTCATATTGCTTTTTTATTTTGTCTCTTGATTGTTTTTATTTTATAAAACGCCATAATGAGTATTGCAATTGTTATCTATTTCAAGTTTAAATACTTACATATTTATAGAATTACACAATTATTCTATAGAGCCTATATATATATAGGGTGGATCTGTGATTACGTGTAACCGCATCGTAAGTGTGAATTTCTTTCGTGAAAATTGAACCAATGAACATTGCAATGTTGCATACTCAGCCGATTCAACTTTTATCCTGCCTTAGGCTGCCGTATAAGCCAAGCTGTACTTTGACAGTCTATAAACCGAAATTGACTTTTAGGATTTTTTATATTTTTTTTAGCACAAAGCTGGATTCAGTACGTGGGTCGTCGCAATTTTCAGCAACGAATATATTGAGCTTTTTATTTTTCCGCAAACATAAGTATTCGCGGAAAATTTTTATTAAAGTCGTATAACGACCCAAATTTTATATATAATTTAAATCATATTTAATATTTTCATTAGGATTTTAATTTAAAATATATATAAGTGCGCGTGACGAGAAATTAATATTTTTTGTTATATATAATTATGTATTGTAATTAAAAATAGCTTGCGAACCATAATCGCGTTTCTTGCAAAAACTTTTCATTTCTTCGTTCGCGTCTGTCTTCACTTTATGAGTTTCCTTCTGAAAAGGCTGACAGGAACACTCCGCAATCATGACATAAACCATATTACACTGTTCCCCTCTTTCATTGTACCCCAGATACTTCATACATATTCAGATATTCAAAAACGTTTTTCATGTAAATCGATCGGTGATATTAGCCATTTTCATTGTGTCAAAATTTCGGCCTCGCTGTTCACTGGCCTTGACCGTTCAATTGCCAGTGAATAAACAGACCTCGGGCTGAATTGTCGTGTTTTTAATTTGGTGAATTAACACTCATGTCTGTCTTCCTGTGAAAATTTAAATCATCGCTCTGAATAATCATGTGGGCTACGTATGTACAGTTACAGTATCTATTAATCTTACAGTCAAATTATCATTGTCAACAGGAGTGATGTAACCCGCTATTATAATGCTAAATATATTTTTTAGCACAGTGTTTGTGAATAATTGAAACAGATACGTTTATAGAATTTTTCTTGTTTTATTTATACGATTATTACACTGCAATAAATATTATCTCTCATTCGAGTGGACATTGCTATCGGGTGTCAGATATATGCCTCACTCCGAAAGAATTCTTTTTATCACTAAAGAAAATCAGAAGAAGAAAATAAACATAATATCAAATCACTAACTAAATGCCCATATCAAATAATATATAATTATTTTTAAAATATGTACAATACGAATACAAAGTCCTAGTTAGAATCTCTGAATGGTAATTGAAGTGAATCCGAATGGAAAGCCGATACAACTTGGCTTTGTATTTCGGTTGATATGCGAATTGAAATTTTCTTCGGAAAATTTGGTGGTAGTAAAACTTTTCATATTGTATAAATTGTTGTTAAGATTGACTTACAATTTGGTAACAATGTTAATATAAATTTAACCCTCTTAACACGTTTAATTTAAATACTGATTGATAGATTGCCAGAAATTATTTTATTATTATTATATATATAGTATTTTACTAAATAAACGATGTGCATCGAGATAAAAAGGGTTAAAATCATATCTTATTTATAGGGCACTATAAGCCTTAATATTATAGTATAAATCAGTGAACTGAACGAGCATATTTGCCTAAAAGATAATCCATAATTAAATTAAATAATATACATAAATCTGTCCTTTTAATATTGAATAATAATTTAAAACCAAGATTATTTCATTAAATAATTGGTTTAGCTAGAAAGCTGACAGTATAATACATTAAATTATAATTAAATAATAAAAAAATCTAATATTTGTAAATATAATACTTTTGTAGTGGTTGTCCAATAGCGTTTTGAAATATTTTAGTTTATTGATTTCTGGAGACATGCAATGTCATGTAGGAAAATAACTCTTTTTCTCTTGGATAAATTTTGATGTATTTCCTTCTACTTTTGATTCAATATGTCTAATTGTCGAAAATACACTTCAGCAATTATGCTTTCGCGTGGTTTTGAATATCCACAACGAATAACTCAACTCATATTCCACCAAATGCATTAAAGAAACTCCCGAAGTCTTAATCCTGGCTTTGGGGTAGTAACCGGTGTTTATTTCTTGGAAAGCCAATGCTTTTTTCTTTTTACTTGATAGAAAACTATCTATTTCTCGTCTTCGGTTACAATACGTTGCAAAAGGTTGAGATCTTTTACTCTCAAATAAATCTACACGCTTTCTTCGGCACCTTTATACCCATCCTAGTATCCAGCCTTTGCCGAGGGGTTTTAAATATTCATGTCGAAGATGCGAATGTTTGTGATAATTTTTATTTAATTTTTATAATTCTAAACGAACGCGCTCTCTTCAAATTTAATACCGTTATCAAATGTAAAAGAGTCCTCATAAACTATCGAAATAATCAATTAGATTCAAAACTTCCATTATTTTCTATTGTTTTCCATGGTCGATTGTTATTTTAATTTTATGAAAACGTAGTTCATTGTTTTTATTTTTAGTAAATAGTCTATTAATATGTCACGGAGTTATTAATATATAATAGTTCCATAACACAAAAAAATATGGTACAATAAGTAAGAATAACCTCGAACAACCTTCTCAAGGAAAAATTAGCCTACGGACTGTCTCAAAAATATAGGCACACAAAATATAACTCATCATTTAAGGAGATGCTACCATTTTTCTATGAATTTATTAAACGTATATATTTAAATAAATAAATGTTGGGTTATTCCGTTGTGTTATAAATCTTTTCCTGACTCTCCCGAAATACTTTGGTAAGCAGCTTCGAAGGCTAGATACCAAGTATTTCAGGCCAGAAGTCATGGCTTTCAAAGTGGTAAGGGTTAATAATAAAATACAATTCATGACACAAAACTAAAAGCTGAGGTACAAAACAATAACCTACAAGGATGTTTATTTCACCCGTGTCTTGACAAATTGAACTTAAACGAGAGTATGTATATGAAAACTTGGATAACTTTCTGGATTAGATATTACAGCAGTGTTTACCAACTTGTGTACGTTATAGAATTAAGTCTCGAGATATTAACACGCTTTTAACTCAGCTGCGAAATTACTATAATATAATAAAATATATATAGTTTATACAATTATGATTATTTACTATACCTGCGATGCACTTTGTTTGCGATTTTTGCACCGGGAATAATTAACTCGGGGTCTAGCTGGGTCGAGTGAGCTCATTAAGCTTCTCGGGAAGTCGGCGCCAGAAGCACAAAACGTAAACCGCATACGGCGAGGAACAAACGGAGCTTTTCCGCGGCTCCGGCTTCTGCCGCACAACAATGTCCGCTGCAGAAAGTTGCGCCTTTGCCGGCCATCAGGGGCAGGCCATAAAAAAGGTTAACAAGTTCGCCAGACATACATATATAACTTTTCTTTTATGCCCGTGTATGGGCCAACTTTGAGCCGTACAGTGTCGCGTTTATGGGCCAATTGGCGGCCGACACTTCTGGGTTCAAGTGTCGGGTTAGCGCTGTCACGGAAAATGGGTTAAATGTGCCGTCGAGTGATAGATGATATACCTGAGTGTTTTGAATAATATGTATAAGATGAATAGAAAACATTATACATATGTATAGTACTCTTTGTATTAGGTTTATCTAAAGATATCATGTTCTCACGAAAAAAAAATATTTGCCATTAAATATAATTTTCAGGCTTTTATAATAATATTTTTTTAATTCTCCAGTACTCAGTTCAAATATTATTTATATTTATGACTGTCGTCACACCTACCCTCGAGTTTTATTGCCACCCTAAAATGTATTTTTTAATACTCGAGACCTCCTTTTCGCGAATCATAAAATATTTAAATCTGTAAACTTATTGTAATAATCTACCATTTAGTATGGCTTTCATTGCATTTTTTATATATTTATTTTTCAATGGATTTTATTCAAATTACCTCTTTTTTATTTTTCATAGACCCCATAATTATTAATACTAAATCTATAATTAAACAGTACCATTTAATAAAATAATTAATCAATTTATTAAATAATTTTCGGTACTGATTAATAATTGCGGTTAGTAATAGTAATAAAATTGCGGTTTTAAAAATAATGTTATACTATAAAATATTTCTTTAGTTTTGATATTTTCAGCAACTTGTTTTAGTTCAGACATTATTATTAATACGATTGAATACTAATTTCATTACCTGTAAAAGTTATTGATTGATTTATGAGATAATTAAGTTACGTGCGTATATGTTTTTATCATGCTGTTCTTCTCCGTTAACACTTCACTAATCTTTTTTTAACTGTATTTTAAACCAAAATATAATGCTTTAGACATCTTAAAAATAATAAATCCTATTTTTAAAATTATACAATCTATATATATATATTTTTATAAGACTTATGGAGTCAGAATTGTATTATCGGATATTTTTAATAATTAAACCTTAAACATATTATTTTAGCTACAGTTTTTATTATATTTATTTTTTATTAATTTAAAGGCAATGCGTGGTTGGCATTACAGAGTGATCCCATTCGCCCACCACGCATAACTATATATAATACATACAAAAAGTCACAAAAAAATTAGCATATAAACAGTAAAACTCATGTCATTAAAAAAAATATATAAAAAGTTTAAAATAAAAATATTTAACGATTGAATATAAGAATAAATATCGTCATTATTTAATCTAATTAAATTAAAAAATCTCATATAAGAGATTAACGAAATCGTGATACTTTACATTAAAAATATCTACATTAGCCAAGTGGTTGAGCAGAGTAATTGCTCTGGTTACCGAAGAGTTTTAGAACACCTGTCCTCACATTTGGCGGAAGGTCTATATAACAATTGAATTAATTTTTTTATTTTTAGAATCACTCTGTACATTTTTCTTATTTATTGTTTCTCGTCATCGTATTTAATTTTTCTTCTAATTATATTTTTTAATGCCAAACAACAAACGTACGTTTTTAATTTTTGCAATCGTTTTTTCCCCTCCGTACTTAAATTTTATTATATACAATAATTCTTCGCCGTTTATTTTCGCGAAAATGGAGAAGGTTCAGCATTCAGCTTTTTTTGTTTGCTTTCCTTTTCATATGAAAAAAAAGTATAAACAAAATTGTGGCTGCCGCAAATAAATACGGAAAACGTTTCCGTATACTCTTGGCTGAAAATTAAAAATTAAAATTATCATTATGCCAAATCAATTCAACTGATTTTCGCCCTAATGGAATTCCTGTTTTAGTTTAATCCATCAATGTCCCTACAATATACCGGCCTTTTGGTAGTTAGTATCCCTATTAAGATTGTCTATCCATACGAAAGAGCTTTCGGATAGACCTTCGTAAACTGTTAAAGGGACCCTCTCAATTATTCACAATCAACACACACATATCCCCATCTTCATTAGAGATGATATATCAATTCAAGTCATTATCTAGGCAATTATTCCAATATAGATTCTATTTAATAGTGACATCGCAGCCGAGTATAAAACAAACATGCGGGTATCGTTACACGGCTACAAATTTATATGCGTCATATCGTGTGAAATATTAAGCTTTTCGCGAGCTTTTATCCGAATCCTTGGCGAATATTTGGGATTTCGTAGATGGCACCGAAATAAAAAATATCGTCCCCCCGAAAAGGTTATTTATTCAACCGGGCTTAAACATTAGCGTTTTATTATTGTGTTTTTTTCCCTCATTTTTTTCTTTTAGGGCTCACGCCCTTTTCTGTTCGCCGTTTCGCCGCATGCGAATTTTCCGAAGAAGGCAAAAGTTGTGCTGAAGATATTTCATTTAAAACTTGCCGCTAAACTTACAGTGCAATAAATCAAATTAATGTTCCATTGACTGTCGACATTTTTTTTTCGTTTCGTGATGTTTTCGAAAGTTACTCTCGTAATACAACTACTTCCAGTCGTATTGAATTATATGCTACATAAAAATTATTGAAATCTAAACAACTTGTATTAATAGTATTTGTATATAAGAAATTATAAAAAAATAAACATCCAATTAATTATTAATAATATACAAAATAATTGCTTTCTATCATCATATTTTTCCATTCGTTTTATTTTTTTTCTAGTTTAAGCATTTCAATATAAATTATGTAATACAATACATTTAGCAATATCTATGAATGCAGATATATTCTAATATTATTGCCATTAATACGATGGCATTCTCAAAATATAAACCACAGTGAACCAATCTTTGCAGATGATATTCTTATTTGTTTGAAGAGGATCAAAATTTAATATTAACTTAAGGATATCCTCTAAATTTAATGAACTTCCTATTCTATGCCTATCATACATTCATAGCTAAAATTCTATTATAATTAATATTATATATATTTTTTAAATATAACTCTTTTAAAATTATATTAAGGATAACAATTTATCACTCGCTTTAATTTTTCAGGTAAACATATTAATACATATTTATATTTCTCGTATAACTTTAATAATAATACCAAGAGAATTGTAGTATTTGCATATTTTGACAACACTGGCAGTGTTCAAACGTTTCTAGTTCTATATGAAACAAGGAAAGGACGACCATAAATAAAATAAAGTCCTCCACCCTCTCCAGGATCTGTCAGACCGTTTCCTCTTTGGCGAAATTATCATTCGTTTTTATTTTCTCGAAGGGGATCCTTTGAAATTTGGCAATCTTGGCAACAACAGAAAACTATTATTTTTAAGTACGGCACACAGACAAATTAATAAATGAGATAACCGGAGATACAAACGACATTGATTCAATAAATATATATTCTATGTAATGGATACAAATATTAATGTTTTGTATTTTTTTTTCTAGATTCCAGAGGCCGGTAATGATATTAACCAGATTGCTGATGTGGCCGGATACCTATTTTAAACGTAAGTTATTTTTTCTCGAGCTTTCGTTCGTTAACCTCCGTAGTGACACACAAACCTTTTAACCTTTTTCAGGTGACATTTAATAAAGTATTTCGTGTTCAGTGTATATGAGCCGTTCACAAACCAAATACATATTCATAAAATTTAATGGAATAGTATTCAAATGTCATTCAAAATTGTAATAATAGAACGATGCCTACTTATTAGACTTTATTTTAATATCACCGATATTTTTTAAAGCTTTTTCGTTATCATTTTATTGTTAGTATATTCATTTGAGAAATACGTTTGAACTATTATGAAAATAAAATGACAAGTATATAGTGAATATTATTGAAAAATAAATATTCTAAATCAATAATCTTTAGTTTTTAGTTTTAAAAAAAATGATTATAAATTTATTGTATATACAGAAATATTCAAATAATGCTGGATGATGTTTTCGATTCAATTAAAAGCTTTTATAATACATTTTATTTTTTTTTATTGTTATTGAGCCTTACCCAAGGATGTGTATTTAATTTAATATTGGTAAATTATCCGTTATCATATCAATGAAGCCGTTATATACATATATTGTATTAATATCTAGTTCAAACTATGTTCACGTTTGTTTTTGCCGCCATCCAATTTTGTGAGTGGTTTTCTTTTATCCCTACAAAATCCCCGGGAGCTTTGCCGAATCCCAAATATTCTTCAATTACCCATTTCCAAAACGTACCGTGTTTCGCTATGAAAATAATAAACGTCGATTTAATCATATTATTGTGGTGGGACTGTCTGTGTTTGTTTATGTGTGATTATGTTGCGAAAAGAAATTGTTGATGGCAAGAATTTCAAATACATATACATTCTTTATTCAGAGGGTCACAACCTTTTTTTGTCGTCGCGTAATTAACACGCTTGTAATTGGATTGAAGCGTTACATCATATTGAGACTTTCTGGTATTTCGAGACGTTTCGTTCACACGTCCGTATAGCGCAGTCACACAGTAGACTTAATCAAACTTATTTAATTATAACCCTCTGAAATTCCGTAAGTGTAAACGTGTCGGCGACACTTTCTAGAAGTTGCCCTCGTTGTTTGTTACAAATTAGAAACTTTTGTGTGAATAGAAAGCGTCTCTGGGATGAAAAGGTACCAGATAATTTTCGCAGATATGATTTCGCATTAAAAATTGAATCGACATACAATGTGTATGTATGTTTGTTCAGGTATATATGGGTCTTTGATTTATTTCATTTTTCAATACGGTGCCGGGCTTGTGTGTATGGGCCGAATTATTATTTCATTGTGTTACATTTTCATTTGGGGCCTCATAAATCCTTTGTGCGTCAAGGATAATGTTAACATGTACAGATTGAATCGTTCCTTTGTCTTCGTTAATTCAAATACGACGTTTTCTCATAATGTATGCAAAAATCATGGTATTAATATTGCACGCGGTTTCGTTAAACAAGGATTTATTTATGAACGGGGAATATTTTTTGCGTACGTACTTTTCAATGAAAATTTTTCGTTATGCCAAAATTGTTGCTTTGTTCGATTTTATGACATAATATAAATTCATGCTTTAAAAAAAATATTTGCTATGACAATTCGCCTTTTACATGAGCTTTACGAATTATCGGAATTTCACAAAACTAAACATATTTATGTGATATAAATAGTTGACTATGAATATTCTTTATTTTTATTTCAAATAAGCTATGAAATCCCAAATCAGAATTAGATAAATTTATATGCTTTTGATAAAGATATCTAAACACATTAACACAATTACAGCCTGGGACAGGTATTTACGACCCATAAATTGTATTATTAAAATTTGTTATTCCGAACACTTTCCTAGAATACAATTAGTTTAAATATATTTTTTATTAAGATTATTCCAACAAGAACATCTTAATCTTTTCCACTTTGTGGGCCAGACGTATTGGCCTAAAGAATTTTTTAGCAAACAATTTGAAACCAGGTTTTTAAATTTAATTAAAAAAAAATAATGCCTTTTTTAATCGGATGTCAGATAAAACCCTATAGATGCTTTTTATTCATTTCCCAAATGAATATCTCTTTTAATAAATTTGTAAAAAAATGAGAGTAGCTCATAGATTCGGCTTAAAGTGGACGGAGTGGAAAATGTTAAAATGTTGATAGATCTCATTGTTTTTCTGGTATATGTTAAAAATATCTTATTAAAATTTCCATGTAAAGTATGGGCTATTTAAATATATATTATATATATCTTTCATTATCTCCGCATGTTTTATAAAAATATTTATGTAGGTAGTTTGGCGCGTCGGAATCAATTAATGTCATTTATTCTGCGTTGAATAAATAATTATAAAACAAAAAATATAAATTTCAATCCAACTGAAATAATATTATAATTAACTAGTGTCGGGGTGTGGCAATATAATATTATTGTGAGACTCATTCCCCTTGCATCTTTAAAATCATTATCGAATCTTTATATGAGTGGAATGGTGCTCTGGAATCTTTCTGTGATACCATCCATCCATCGTAGTCAAATAAATAAATAAATGTGCTAAAATAAATGCTCATATAATATAATCCCTCAAATTCATATAATAATTGAGATTAATAAATTCAATGACGAAACTCATCGATAAATTTGTGATTGAATTATTAATATATTTTAATCACGTTGGAAAATAGAGAAATCCTTCGGCTTAATTTTGTACAGTACCACCGCAAGTTTTTGACCATATGAGATTAATTCATGAGATTTATAACTAGAACATTGATTATCTGCTTTTTTTTGTTCGTTCGCAGCGGATAATTTCACGGAACCAAATATTCATAAAAAAATAATCGTATTGATTTAGTAATTAGGTGGAAATATTTATGTTATTGCTTTTAAAGCTCATTTACAACACTACGTCTGTCTAAATAAATAATAAGTTTTCTCGTTGAATAATTGACGCGCACATTTTGTTTTACTTTAGGGGCGAAAACTTATAATATTTCCCGTCGATTTATTCCGACAGTGAAAAACTTTACGGAGGCGCCCCAAACAAATATATAATATCACGAGTCTTGTTATAATTAACAAAAAGTCGACCTTAACCTTTTTATTAATAAAATTAATGGCGTTTGCTTTATGAATACATACCTCTTTGCCGGTATCCGTTTTGTCGGAATTAATAAACGCGGTATTGGTTATGAAAATGTTGTTCTATCGGCGCCGAAGCTGAACGGGTCGCACTTTATATTGTGGCTCGGAATTTACGACAATATTACGTGCGCAGAGGGTTTCACTGAAAATTTATATTAAAGTAGGAAAAGTATATGCAGAGTTTGACGATGTAATTTAATTTTTAACGAAATCAGTAGTAAAATAATTTATATGAAATATTTCAACGCTGTCTCAATGGAAAGGCGTGTGAATAGGACTAGGATTTATATGAAAAATGATTTCTTCCATTGATTAATCTAAAAAGAAATTCTACTAATCCTTTCCAATTTTTTAGTCACCGTTAATTACTTAGATTATAAAAAAACCTTAAAAAATTAAATTGTGCTTTATATTAACATATATAAAGCTAGCTCATATCTCAAAGAAACCTAAAAAACTTATAACATCAAATCTTCTTGAATCCATACAAAATGAATCCTTCATAAATATCTTGACATCTTTTAAAAGATGGATTATTCTATGAGAATAAATATATATATTTTTGGTATGCTTCATAAATTGGTCGATATGTTGGATTTTTTATCTAATCGATATGACGCGTAAATGACACATGCACACGGCGATGTCTCACGTGTGTTTCACTCGCACTCGGCACATCCTACCAGATGTGAACGAGAAAAAACATCGTGCGCGTGGTAACAGCAGCGAATATTGTTGTTTTTATTTATATTCCTAATTTAAGACAAAAAAGGACAATGATTATTTATAATATTTATTCTTTAGACTTTTTTTAGATAAATGCAAAAAGTTTGTGACATGTAGGATTTATAATAATCATTAGAGAAAAATCAAAAAGATGGTCTCCACAATATACTTCATCGGTACGGCTAAGTTAAACATCAATTTACAATATCTTAATTGTAATAAATTTCTTAAAATTGTTCCACTTTGTTATGTGATGTTTTTAGGTATTTTTAGGCTTAATTGGTTATTTATTTTTTAACTATTTTATTAAAAAAGTTTTTTGGACTGGAACAATAATTAATTATTTTCTTGTATAATTCTCATTCGTTATATATTATTACAATCCTTCAGAATTTCAGCGTTTAAAAAAATTCTGTTTTAAATTTAAGGATCTTTATTGAAGCCAGTTGTAAACACAATACTTCACATATATAATTTAGCTATTAAAAATTTCGTATAAATATTTAATTAGACTTTGCTACCACTAAAAAAAAATTAAAAAAATCGTTGATTATAAATACTAAATTTTTTTTTTTAGTTTTATCAACGTTCAGCGGCTAAAACTACGGATTAAATAAAAATATTTTTTCTAATACATTGAACACATTTTGTAATAAAATAGATTCATGAAGATATTTAATTTCTTATCCCAAATCAAGATTCTAACTTTATGATTTGAATTATACAATTATAGAATAATATAAAGATAGTGCGTTAGCTTTTTTTGATCTCTTGAATTTGCTCAAGAATGTTATACAATCGTATTTTTATTCAATAATCATATGTATTGTTTATGTAATTTCGTATATTCAGAAATTCATATTACACATTTAATACATATTTTCTAGGTATTTCCCGTATGATATTTTTTTTATAATGATTATTGAAAATAAGTTTATATATTATTCATATGAGAATATTGTTAAAAATGTGCTTAAAAGAAAATATGGAAAATATTAAAAATTATATTGCGAATTTTTACATTTTCATTTTATCAGATTACCTGTCGCTCTCAATATTCAATCTATTATTCGGAATCGCTCTCCAGTGAAAAAAAATATATGAAAAATCATGTACGGGTCACACGGGTTAATTTATTTTTCAATATTTTGACATGTTTTCGTTGAGGTGAATATATTTAGTTTCATGCATGAAAATTACTGAATCACTGATCACGCAACAATTTTCGCACAATACAAGCGTAAGCACGCGATTTCGTATAAATCGCTGAATTAATGATGCTTTTTATAATGCGTATGTATTTTATTTCATATATTCGGATTAATAGCGAACCCCTTTTTTAAATCCGTTGCTCGCTGGGACCCATCAATGGGTACTTAGCCGGGGATGAATGTTTCATCGCTAATTGCCGACGATATTTTATTCTCGTTCGGCATCAGGGGATAGGGGACGGTCCCTCGGCGTATGAAAGGTTTTCGATTCCTGAAAAATGATTTAATTTCACATCGGTCCGTGCATATGGTACCTGATTTTGTTTGAATTTGTGTGTTTTTTCGCCCGAAATCTAACGAAGGGCATGTGTGTGTATCGAATTTTTTCTCCAAACGCAAATAATGAACTGAAATAAACTGACTGTTTACTGATTTTACGCACGAATCCACAATTCTTTTGACCGTCGATGAAAAAATATGAGTTTCAGCCTAATTCTTTTCTCATACTTTATATATGGCTGATTTATATTTGCAATTGAAATCGTTTAAATTAATGTTTATTCGTGAAAAAAATCGATCGCATTTGTATTGCGGTTTTATTGAAAGTTTTCATAATACGAGGCTTTTGTGTGCGTATGTATGTCTACATGTTTGATGCCCTCGAGCTGACAAGATGGGACTCTTCCTTTGAGGAAGACGTCATAAAAATCAAAGTTTATACCTAGCATGTTGGGTAAGACATATTTTATTTGATATAAAATTATATTAAATACTATATACAGAATATCACTTATAAAAAAATATTAAATAAATGAGTATTATTTTCTATACCTTTCAGCTTTACTTGGATATTATATTTCATTTTGTAGATTTATTTATAATAGTATATAATTGATTTATTTATGTTGAATTGTTATCATATCCAATATCATTATAAAACAGGGGTGAGCAACCCGCGGCCCGCGGGCCGCATGCGGCCCGCGAGGCTCTTTCGGCGGCCCGCCACGCTTTCTCGTGAAACCCATTTTGATTTTTAAAAATTCCTAGTGTCCCGCAACCTTAATTTTTTTACCTTAGGGCTTGTTAATTTTTTACTATTTTTAAAATGATGCTAAAACGTCGAGAACATATCTGCTTATTTATATGATTTAATTTCACGCGTTACGTTGTCACCACGCCTGTAATAAAACTTGTTAATTTCCTTAAATTCCCATGTTAAACGTCTACCAGTAATTTTAAACAGACTGGAAAGCGAATATAGGCATGTAATTTACAGCATAGAAATTCGTTATTGAATAGGAGTAAGGTGCTATGCTTAAAAGGGCATATGATTTAAAAAATGATATTCAATTGTTTGTGGAAATGAAGGAATATCCATTTCCCCAATTCGAAGATAAAGAATGGATGTGTGATTTTGCCTTCCTCGTCGATATCTAGCATTTTAAAGTCTTAAACGCGGAACTTCAGAGAAAAGGCCAGTTTATTCATAACATGTTTAATGCTTTTGAAAAAAAACTAAAAATTTGGAACAATCTGTTATCAAACAACATGTCACATTTTACACATCTAAGATAAGAAAATCCTTCAGAAACCCAAAAATATGCCCAGCATTTAGAAAAATTAATAACGGAATTTCAGTCGCGATTTAAAATATAGTTAGTTATTTTCCATATTTTTTCTTCACCATTTAATATAGAAGTGGAAACAGTTGCAGATGAGAATAAATTAATTTTACAATGTCGATACATAATTTCTATCAAAATTACATGAATTTAGAAAAATTCCCACGATTGGGCGTTCATGCAAAACAAATAATGACACTTTTTGGAAGTACTTATGTTGAACAATTATTTTCCGCAATGAAAATAATTAAAAGCGATCATCGATCGTGAATAAATGATGTACGTTTAGAAAGCTGCGTACGAGTTGCTGTGTCGTCTATATCAGCAAATATAGACCAACTGAAGGCAAAGAAGCAATGCCAAATTTCTCATTAAATAAACTTTTTTCTTATATATCTTTTGCCGTTTTTTTTTTGTTTTGTTTTTTTTTTTAGATATACTTTGAGTTCTTTATTTTTTTGTATTATAATTTTCTTACGTGCGGCCCGCGCAAACATTTTTAAATATGTAAATGGCCCGTTGTAAAAAAAGGTTGCTCACCCCTGTTATAAAACTTAGCTTAGGGTCTATTCGGGACCTCATCAACGGATTTTTATAAGATTATGCGTTGTGATTTTTTAAACATACGTGAATTTTTATCAAAATAAAATCAATTTTACATTATCTTTCTTAAATAAATACTTCGATTAAGACATTAATTATCTTATAGCGATTTTCCGGTACAATTTTCCGTATCGTCATTTTGTATTATATATTTATTTTTGAAAATAGGGGTACAGTGGACATATTTACATTGAATCTCATCTCTTAATACCTTGCTCTCTTATAAAAAGTATATTTTCACCTCATATCGACCAATTTTATTTTTTAAAGTACCATACTCATTCGCGAAATTTTATGGCGCTGTATATTTGCCGCATAGCTTTTAATCCCGGTCTTTTCACCCATTTTAATTCTGGAAAATACCACAAATCAGTTGGCGATTACTACCTTTGTTCGTATGAATAGCGAGCGAAGTGGCCTCTTCCACATACAACGTTTATCGCTTAGCACTGCCAAATTTTTGCATCATAGCGTACTACTACACGTTTTCGGATAGGGCCGTAATGGACCTATCCGAGGCCAATATGTCACTGGGTCACAAGTCGCATCGTTTAACACACGTAACAACACGCAGACGTAACAATTCGTTTAACGACCTCTTCCGCCGCGGCTGATGTGACATGCCATCCGCTTATCATCCTGTTTTATTCCTCCTATCCAATGTACCCGATGTGTATCTCTGTATTTATTTTTAAAATATATTTGTATTAGCAAGATTTTTTTCAGACTAAAAAGGCGTCGGGGTCAAATAAATGCGATCTGAACAGTCTAAGAGGTTTACTCAAACCTTCATAAACCAATTAAGCGACCCCTTTATTAGTGTAAGAAAAGCAATTCGATGTAAATCCAGCGGTCTTTTAATGTCGAGAAAAATACCACTAATTATATTAAATGTACTCTCGAAAACATATTCGCAATAGGATGCTAAATTTGATTAACTGAAATATGGGAAGCCATATATAATGCAAGCGGGAATGATATAGTTTGTAATAGTTTCTGAACTGTGAATCGATAGAAACTTTAAACTCAGACATCATTAACATCGCACGTTCAATGTGGTTTAAATGATTTAGCTATCGCTGAAGTTGATGCATTGATAAAGGAACAAGAGTAGAACGAGGACGTTATTAGATAATGTTGGACCAATTTTAAGCGCGACATCAAATCAATGATCAAATTAGACTTAAACTACATTGAAAAAACGAATTTAGCTGACATTTTATTATGTTTTTAATTTTAAGTATGAATATAAATTATTGGCATAAGCATTAATTTATAAACGAAAATAGAAAAATCGGTGAAATACAAGGTAAAACGAAAGCTCTCGAAAAGTCGTACTTGGATTATCAAAAATAAATATTTATTGATACAACAGCTTATTTTGTCCATTGGCAATACATGTACAAAATAGGTCTTATAAAACCAGTAATTTTAGTTTGCGTAATATTTTTTGAACAGCGTAAATATATCTGTTGGTCATCATCTTGCAGGGCCTTGTTTCTATATATTAAATTTCAAAATGCTTTTCATTTTAGGGTCATTCTTAATAAAATGATTGTGTTGGATTTGTTTTTATCATGGTTTCTGCAATAATCACCGAGTTTTATTAATGAATATGGATATAAATTCAATTTATTAATGTTTTATTTACACTTTTTCACAGTAATTATAATAATATAATAATCATATGCAGTATACTTCTGATTATCCGTGTACGTATAATCAGTGCAAGAATTTAATTTTATATTAAAATATTCGACAATGTGCAATCTATATCGAAGCTTTGCAAAGAATATAAAGCTCAACTGTTCTCGAACGCATCTGGAATTCACAAAATTATTATTAATCATTCTAAAAATAAAAATAGTTATTCATTTTATGATTCATAATTTGGTTCATTTATTTTTAACTAATCGACTACCGACTACTAAATTCTAGCCGCTAGTGTCACTAGTAAGTTTCACTTGCACTTGGCACATGGTACCGGATACGAGCGAGAAAAAACATCACACCCTTGGCAACAGAAGCGAATACTATTGTTTTAATTTATTTTCATAATTGCGGACAATAAAAGCCAATGATTATTTATACTATATTCTTTAGACTCAAAAACGTTTGTGACATTGTAGGATTTATATTAGAGGATTTACTCATTTAAAATCAAATACTTGGGGTCTCAATGGACTCTATCGACAAGGCTAGGTTAATAAAATATATTTTGGCATTCATGAAAAAAATACGGTAGAATGAAAAACTTAATTTTTAGCACAAAATAAAACCAGTTACTCATTCGACCAGTTCTTGAAAGATTTTTTTGAATTTTAACAAGCGCGAAACAGCTGAAATATCTAAAGTATGTAAGCTAATGGCAAATTTATAAGGCTTTGAAAATGTATAAAAAGATTAATTAACCATGTTGAAATGAAAGTTTGTCTTAGAAATGTCTATATATATTTAATTATATTTTAAATCAAAACAAAAATAAATAGTTGGGACTTCTTCCCATCATTAGCTCGGAAAATCGGGATTGTGTTTGATTCTTTATTACGATCGCTTAAATTTTAAATATTTTTGATAAGTTATCTATTAAAATTAATTTTCTTGCATATCTAATATTTTAATACGAAATTTCCATTGCGGCACATATCCTGATATTCTGATAACAAACTTTCCCAGTATTATCCGATGGTTTAGTTCAATTCATTGGAGGTCCACGTTGGCTACACATTGCTTGTGCATTGTTGTATGCAATCGGATATTAGTTTGCCCTTTAATATAACGTTTCGATATCAAGCAAATGACCCGCCATTGTTTTGAAAATTTTTATTAACATCAGCCTGCCTGGTCTGGCTGGCATCGGTTATTGTTCAAAAGGCCGTGTATGGAGTGTTGGTTTATTTCAAACTCTGGTCAAACATCCATTGTTCCCATTTCTATCGATGGCGTGTAGTTCTAGTACCTCATTATTCACCGCTTGTGTGCCTAATAATATAATGTCTTGTAAACATTGATGTATAGAGAGAAAATGGAAAAATACGAATACGTATTATGTACAAGTTTCAATGGGTATGGGTCAATAATGCGGTAAAATGTTATTACAAACATCTCGATCAATTCCTAAATATTATAAAAATTATTGTTTATTATATGGATTTATTGTATGTAAGAAAGAATTACGCTTCCAGCCGAGAACTTCGCCGACAAAATTGTTTTCGTTAGACAACTTTATTTATTTTTCTTGAAAAATACACGTATTTTCACTTTTCTATTTTTAGTTTAAACTTGATAACTGATTCGTCGATAAAAGCAGGAATCTAGTATTTTTTTAACTAAGAAGAGTATGAAATTATATTTTCGCTGAGAAAAAAATCTATTGTATGTAGATTTCTATTTTTTATGGTATAAGTTGTCCATATGTAGCAGTATTATATTTATTTACGGCCTAGGGCTTATAATATTATCGTCCGTATACGGCATGATCGATTGAAATCCAAAAGTCGTGCCATGTATGTGATCTGTACAAAAAAACTTTTTTATGTCTTCGAGATATCATCTTTCTTACCCTTTTTTGCACAATCGCACGCAGAGATTGTATCTCAGTCCTCGTCCATTGTTCCATATTTAACACATTTCTGAATAACCTGATTACGTGGGTCGCTTGACCTTTTTCGTGGCACCATCCCGAGACCTTATCATGTTGTTTCAACTCTTTCTCTTATACTTTTGCACAGTGAACGATCGCCGGCTTTAAGTAAGAGCGCGAACTCAATTTATCTTGAGATTTCTTCTTTTATGTCTCGAGTTTCTGCTACCATTCTGTCCGCAAATCGTCGGACATTATGTCGGCCAACAGTTTATGATTTAACGAGTCCCCCCTTCAATCTCCGGGTCTCATTGTTTGGCAACATCTGTCTCCATTCTGGACCCCCCTTTTTTTAAAATAAAAAATATACAAAATTAAAGCGCGTTTGTATGAGACCATGGCAGATTTGATTGCTGTGACATTTGAGTAAAATTTAAATAAATTTCGTATTTTCGCGCGAAATATTCCGTACAAAGTCGGGCGGAACTGAAACTGACAAGGACTCCGCGAATTAAGATCTCGACTCGAATAAAATGCGAAATAATTTTGTACTGTCGGATGTTACGGTTTATATTGTTAAATTTAATGGTACATATTTTTTTTAATATAAAAAAATAATTGCACGTTTTTATATCAGCATTTTCCGCCCCTACGCCGGATGACTTGATGAGTCACCTTAATAATATTGTGCTTACAATGCAGTTTTATAATCCCTTTAAGGACGATTAACCCTCTGATATATTAAAACGATTAGATTTGTATATTTTTTTATATAGACACGTATTCGTTTTATTTTATATTTCATATACGGCACTATCTTTGCGTTCAGTTGCCACGTCTCTCTTTTATTGCCATCAGTACAAACACACATCTGGGAAAATATGAACCGGGAATAAATGTCAGGATTTATTTAGAATTCCCGCGTATAATTCTAATATAAATATTTTTGTCATTTTCTACAATAACGTTAGAAATAAAAACATACATGACATTTAAATAATAAAAATATGAATTTAAGGAAAAATGCACAGATTATATCTTTATATCAAATCACCAAGGCCTAAGTTGATTTCGACTCTTTGTGTGGAAACTTCCATCGTGTCTCTACAATGAAAGTTATATGTGCTAGCTACCTCTTCTATCGATTAAATGAATTTTCTATATGCTGCACAAAAAACAATGTACATGGTCCTTTCAATGAAAATTTTTAATTTATAGGCTAAATTTATGGGATGAAAATATTTTTAACAAGGATTTTCTTACTTATTTATATAATTTTTTAGAATTTTCATCGGGTTTTATCTAAACTCCTATGTAAAAAAAATATGCACGCCTTTAATTAATTATTAACATTTTTGGAATGTGATAAAAGAGAACTTTCATATACCGATGTATTATTAGATTTTAGTAGGGGCTCGTCCATCTACGCTGCGGAGCTGCAGCACCCTAAAGCAAATTAAGGAAAAATATTTTTTTTATATTTGATCTACGGGGGAGTTCTGTCCGTTTTTAAAATAAAACAAAATAATAAACTTTATTGAATATTATAATTTCCATCATTAATTATGACTTCTTGTCAGCATGATGGAATTTGTATATCCCATTTTTAAAAAATGCCTTATCCCAAGAGGCGATAATTTAAGCCAGTGCTTGTCTGATATCTTCTTCGTTTATGCATTTTTTGCCTTGCAAAAAAATTGTAAGGACAGAAACAAGTGATAATCGGAGGGCGCTAGGTCCGTGGAGTATGGTGGTTGCGACAGAATTTCCCAGCCTAGTTCTGCGAGCGTCTGACGAGTTCCCAAAACAGTATGTGGCCCAGCATTATCATGAAGCATTATGATATCCTTCATATTGAACATCGCCGGTCTTTTTTCTTGGAGTGCCGTTTTTAAATTATCTAATTGCTGACAGTACTTTTCGTTTGGTTTCAACAGCTTAAAATGTAATGGTCTTCGAATGTCCCACGACATACACAACTTTCTCTTATTCAGGCTCAACTTCGGTTTAGAGGGGGAGGGGGCAGATTTTCCAGACTCACAATGTGCTCTTCTTCTTACGATATTTTCATAGGTAATCCATTTTTCATCCCCAGCTATCATCCGGTCCAAGAAGGGTTCGATTTTATTTCGTGCAAGCAGAGATGTGCATATGATCACTCGATGATTCAAATTCTTCTCACTTAACTCATGTGGCACCCATCTTGAATATTTCCACACAAATCCTAGTTTCCGAATATGATCCGAAATGGTTTGTTAAGGTAAATCAAGCCATTCTGCCATCTCTGATGTTATCAAAAAAGGATTTTTCTCTAATATGATATTGACAGAACTTTCCGATAGACTCAATATATATGTGTAATTAATTGTATTTAGTATACGAAAATATAAATATAATTTATTTTTATTAATTTGGTTGGTGCATACTCGGGCAGCGCGATGTAGAGCAAGAGCACTGCCTGCTTGTCAGCGCTACCGGCGTCGTGTATTGAATGCGGTACGTAAGCGGAGTGCGGGCGGGGGGTCTAGCCGCTAAGCGCCGCGTCGCGCTGCGATTCGTTGCAGTCATACTGACCCACTGTAGCCCTGTAAAACTTTAACCCAGTCATATTCATAGGGTTTCTTTAAAGTACGTGCCGCTTGTCACTTATTTTATTATTGTTAATACTATTTAGTATTTTTACCCCACCTTATTTTTATATTTTAAATTGAATATGATCGAAATATAACGAAATAATTTTTAATATTCCGCAGCAACCCCAAATATTTTAATTACGAGCCGCCACAGGGCTTTAGTATCTTCTATATATTACTTTAACTATATCTAGGTTACCCTTCGCTTTATTATTCTTATTATTAAAAAAGGGGGACAGATTCTCAAGCGGCTGATTGAGGTCCAGATGGTAAAATATGAGAGATATCTATTAAATTTTATTTAACGGTTTTCATACGCATTCAGGGATTTCTTCCTTCAGCGTATCGAGTAACTTTTAATTTGCATTTTCTTTTTGCCATTATTGTTAAGTCCATTTAAATTAAAAACCTGTAATGTTCCTATTTAGTTCGTCGACTCGAAACTATTATTCAGAGTCGTTAGATAGTTAAAATTATATAAGAAAATTTGTAGAATTCAAATTTTAGAATTCCTCCGTCGCCTTGCACCGGATTGTTCGGCCAGTGACGCAATTTATGTTAATTATATCGAACAGAGGCAAACGACAAAACATTGGCCGTTCGGTCGAATCTCTCGAGGATGAGGTAATTGAACTGACTTTAGCCATTTGCATTCTTGTACAGCTACATATTTTCGCGACGTTCGACGATTAAATTCCGACTGTACAACAAAGGGCCCCGCTGCTTCCGAATTATGAATGACGCAATCAACATCAAAAGCTCCCAATAATTTAATCGGAGTTTGAAAGCTCTTTGGAGTAATGCTGAATCGTCTGCTTTCTCTCAACTTTTCAAAGGGATACGCATTACCCGGTGATTTGTATTAATGCCCGCGTCTTAAAGTCATGCGGCGACAATAATTGTGAAATCTCGGCATTTAAATAATATTATTATATATTTTTTATGCACATCTCTTGTATTAAAGAGATACTTACTTGCGATTACACGACATTTCCATTTCGCAATAAGGAAATGGGTCGCCATTTTTATTTAAAGTCAGTCACTAACTCTGCTGAGAAGTTTTTAATCCAGCTAATGATTTTTTCACGTTTTTTTTTTATTGTCGGTGATCGCATCGGGGGCTTTTGTATAATCCGTTTTAATCGCTTAAGTTGAAAATGCTTTTTATTTGAACTGGTTTTTAAACAAAATTGTAATCAAAGCAATAATATTGCATGTATTTTTTTAGCAACGTTGTGTACGCATTGATCCAGTCATCAATTTTGTTCGCGATTTTCGTCGCGCTTAGCAATAAAAATGCAACTGTTGCAATTTAGCTGTGCGCCATTTTTTATTTTTATTATGCAGCATAGATAAAGCCGTCGAATATTTGTTAAAATATTGATACAAGCATGTTTTTTTATGTGATCGTATTTTTTTAATATACCGTCTAATATAGAGTTTTAAAATGATTTAACTAAAAATATAATATTTTTTTCACAAAATAGCCGGCGCCAAATAATTTCGCGAGGCTATGTATGTCGAGAATATTTAAATGTCTAAAGCTTTCAATGCATTAATTTTTTTTGGCATATTTATCTGTCAGTGGTCGCCAAACAGTAGCTCGCGAGCTACAGGTCGCTCGCTCGCATTTCATATTTTACCATATTTGTCTCTCATATTTTATTATTGGACCCCAAAATGAAATATTTTGCGAACTAAATTTCTATGAAATACTTAAAAAGTTTGTAAAATGAATTTCTAAGTAAAATAGAAAAGTAGTCAGCTTTGTCTCTCTCTCGCTCATTTGTATCGCCGCTTATGTGGGAATGACAGTCAGCAATGGATATAATACCATGACAGTGAGACATGGTCTCACTTTTCTGTGTGCACAAGGAGAGTATAAGAATCTCTATTCACCACTAGCACCCGTCAGTTTAACCGTTCCGTCACGGCGGCTCGAAACCAAGCCCGATGGGGTCTATTTACTATGGAAAATAGACCCCAAGCATTTCAAGTCAAGATATAGATAAATTCTTCACCAACATCTTGGCTTAAAATGCTAAAAAATGAATTACTCTAAGCCTTTAAGTTCTTAAGGCTCCATAATTTGGTCGATATTTTGGATTTTTACGCGCGCAAGTAACGCGCGAACTCTGCAATGTCCCGCCACCGACTGAGGCACGCCGCCATCTCAGAGTTCTCGCCGTACGTGTCAATAGTACGGTTTCACTCGCACTTGCACATCGTACCGGATGCAAGCGAGAAAATCATCGCGTCCGTTTTAATTTTTTTTCGCAATTGCGGACAATAAACGCAATGATTATAATACAAAAAGTTTGGAAAGTATGAAATTTAAAGCGATACTAGTGTAATTATTAGATAGTATTTAATCAGAACATTTAAATTTTATTTAGTTCGAAAATATTAGAATATCTAACTACTTTTTCTACTAATATTTTATATTAGCGGGATCAGCGGTTAAGTTTAAATAAGTAATCCATGAGAAGCTCACGATTATCCAATACTCGAATGTGTAAATGTTTAATTAAATAAATAAATATACAATTTTACATATACTTTTATTTGAGACTGATAAAATTACGTTATTTTCCATTACATAAATCATTTTGCAAAATCTGCGGTCAAATACTCGCGGTGGGAAATGTCGGATGAGCAGTCAAAAAAAAGATGAAAGTCAAGTTTGTGCTATACTTAATTCTTTTGATGAAAAATGTGGTGAGAAAGCAGATAAAGAAAAGCCTTTTTGTAACAGCCTTTTTCCCATTGCAAATATACCGTTTTCACTTAAAAGACATTTTTTTCGCTTCTGATGAATGTAAAATCTTTCAGCGGCTAAAAATACGTTTTTTTTTCTCTCGCGAATACGGGTTTGTGCTGCGGCATGAAATTGCAATTAATAACCGTGTAAATCAAATTTTGGATTGTACATTGCGATAGGAACTACTCGTTCATATCGGATGTACACCGTTAACCTACCGCGACCCCATCTGCCGTGGCCCTCGGGGTCGCTGCAATGAAAACACAAACTAATATCATGTTCTTGTTATCGTTTCCAATAACAGCAGGGCCTTATTTAACATTTGTGATCGATAACGACGGCGCTCGAACACGTCAGACGTTGACGGGTATTGCCACGTGCTTCGCGACTTGGCCCTGTTATTGTTATCACGCGCTAAACTATGTGCGTGTCAGGAATCGACGAGCGATTCGTGTGGTGGCAGCCCTGTTTCGAATAATTTTACGCAGCCCTACGATAAGGCGGCGGAGGTCCCAGGGACACCAAAGGAGCTAGGGAAACGTGCGCTTAGAGACTTATCTTGGCCGACACGTCGTTATAGGCGATGATGGAAAAATTGGAAAATTTCCGCAATTTTCTTTGAAATATGGTGAAAATAATAAATAAAAAAGTTGTTTTTAGTCGTTAAATCAATATTGGAAATTATATTAAAATGTAACGGTACCATGGCTTATAACATTATTTGAAGTTAACCGTGATTGAACTAAGGTTGCAATCGGATAGATTAACCCCCCTGAAAATTCTATAAATTTTAGATGTTCTTTATGATATTGGTCAGTGAGTGAATGTGAATAACAACCTATAACCGCCCCCCCCCTTCGCATTATAAAAAAATGTGTCGAACTTTGCGATTTCTAACGAGTTTTTTAAAATTAACTTTTAAAAATCTTTCTTAAAATTAATAATATGCTCATACCGTGAAAAAACGAAGCGGCATGCATACCTTAGGATAATATTGAACAATAATCTTTCTTGAAAAAATATTAGAAAAAATAACTACAACAAAGCTATCCTTTGCGCGTTATTAAATAGTAAAAATACATTATCCTTAAAAAATAAAAATAAATCATTTATATTTAAGTTATCCTTCCATAATTTATAAACGCCTCCCCAATCTGCAGTTTCGCTTCGCCAAATCTTATATTTATGCGGAATGCTGATATACGGAAAGATATTTATTTAATTTTCCTAACTATATTAAATCTCTTGCTTAAAAACCTTAAACTAACTATTAGGGAAACCGAAAAGTAATCAAAATTTCTTATAGCATTTTTTAGATTCAGTTTATTTTAAGACGGGGTCTAGTAGTCGCGTACATTTTTGTCGTTATATTAATGCAAAAAATCGCAAGTTTATTGTTTGTCTGTAAAAACAATTGTTAACCCGCAGGATGTCGAGGCCAATAATTGATAATCTGTTTTTGTTTTGTCAAAAAGAAGGCTAACGAAGCAAAATAAATTGTCAAAATTTCAAAATCAATGGTGCCATCGAACCATCGAAGAGTTGTCGACCAAGATTGACTGTCCATGAACAACGTCCAGGATAATTTACGCCGTTTGGAAAAGGTCCATAAATAAGGAATTTGGGTCCCTGCATTTTTGTTATCCCCATTTGAAGTTGACCCATTTTTACGACGCAATGTATCTGGAGATGAAAGTGGATTCTATGCATTTATCGTGTACGACCAAAACAATAGTTTCTTTCCGGACAAGTACCTATTTCAACCCTTTGACCAGTCCTTACAATAAAGAAGGTCTTTATTTGTATACGGTGGGATTTCTCTGGAGTGATACACTACGAGTTACTTAAATTTGGGGAAACCGTTACACCAGGGGTTCCTAAAGTGTGAGCCGCGGCTCCCCAGGGAGCCGCGGTGTCGTCGTAGGGGAGCCGCGAAATATTCAAATAAATAATTCGGCAAATTTGTTGGAATTCCCGAATCCTCGAAATTTTTGCGCCAACATTTTAGTTTTTGATTGGTGGATTACCTCAGGGCTTCCCAAACTATGTTCCGCGGAGCCTAAATAGATATTTCCCAAAAAATCTTCTGATACGTCTCTAATCGAAGAAGAAAATAATCGAAAAACTGTGATTTCTTTAAAATTGAATATTAAAGAACAAGTGTCAAAACGGAAATACGATGAAAGTTGTTTGAATTTTGGATTTACGTATATTGGCAATTCAGATGCTGCTGATTCAATGTATGTTTTGTGTCAAAAAAACACTGGCAAACAGTTCTTTGGCTCCAGTAAAACTTCGCAGGTACATCGAAACGACACTCTGATTACGAAGGAAAAGACATAAAGCGGGTAGAGAGATAAAATTGAATCTTTTGAAAAATACAATTTTGGATTTCAATAGTTGAATCTAATAATTTTGATTGCTTTCCTGTCTTAGATGAATGTTTAAATGAATTTAATTTTCAAGTTGATAAAGAAATTTCACAAATATTTTTAGAACGCCTATATAAATTGAAATCGAATTAAATTGAAATGATTTAATTAGAAGATTATGATTGGCGGAAGTCGGCGGGGAAACTGCTTTCAAAAGTCCCTTTGTCTAACAATACCATTAGTCGCAGAATTCAGCGCATGGGGGAGGATTTAAATATACAAATAATTGAAAAACAAAGGAAAGTGAATTTGGATTGCAATTCAATGAGGCCACAGACAATAGTAAGGATGCACACTTGATTTGTTACGTACGGTTCTTAGATGGCAATTCAATCATTGAGGACCTTCTCTTTTGTAAAAGTATTACTGGAAGTACAAAGGCTCAGGATTGGTTCGAGATCCTGAATATATTTATGGTTGAAAATAATTTAGAATGGACAAAGTGAGGTGGTGTTTGTACTGACGGTGGTCGTTCGATGTCCGGCTCTTATGGAAGATTGCAGGCGCTTATTCGAAACAAAGCTCCAGATTCAGTTTGGACCCATTGCATCATTCGCAGAAAAGCACTTGCATCAAAGTATATAAGTCTTCCACTAAACACTAGTTTTTTTTAGAACGTGTAGTAAATATAGTAAACTATATAAAAAAACTGCCACTGAAAGCAAGATTTTTCAAAAAATGTGTGAAGATAGCCTGGAAGCAGAATAGAGATCTTTGTCCTCATGATGGCTCTCTCGTGGGGTGTATCTCGTACGTTCTAATTTCAGCAAAAGAGATATACACTTTCCTTAAAGAAAGAAAAGCGTAATTATGCAAACACTGTGGAAACAGACTTTTTTAAATTTAGACATTAAAGTGCACTTCAGCGCACGTATCAGACCTTGTATGCATTTACCGACCAGCCACCACCAGCAAGACAAGGTGGTTCGATCTCAACTTATGGATATTACCCAAACAGTTGAAATTACATATTTACATATTGTCGGAAATTAGTATCGTTTAATTTTTTTTGCTGTTATTAAATGGTAATCTTTTAAAACGGTAAGTTTTCCAATTTATCAAGAAGGTCAAAAATTAAAAAAAAAATCTAATGTATTAAGGGAGCCGCGGAAAAATCTGATGTTTTAAGGGAGCCGTAAACCGAAAAAGATTGGGAACCCCTGCGTTACAGTGACTGTATTGTGAACAACTCAAATGATTGAAACAAATTGTTAAAGAAACGAACTGGTTTGGTCAATAATAAGCCGAGAATTTTGCATCATGACAATGTGATGCCTCATGCTGCAAAATTTATTCAAGAAAACATTAGTGTAAATTTACCCAATCCCCCATATTCACCAGATCTAGCACCGTCTTATTACCATCTATTACCTAAGTCAATAGAACATTCGTTACAAGTGGGAAAATTAAAAATGTAGAGGATGTGAAATCATTCATAGAAAAGTTTTTTATTGAAAAATCAAAAGAGTTTTACAAAAACGTGATTGAAAATTTGTCCATGCGTTGGAAAAAGGTCATTGATAATGTTAGAAATTATTTTGAAAATTAGTATTTAACATTTTCCTGTAAATACATGTTTTTCGCAACAAATTAAAAATTTTAATTACTTTTCGGTATTGTTAATATATTAAATTTTTTGCCATAACTTAATTCCCTTTAAAATTTAATAATATAAATCCTTCATTTTTTATCCTATCCCAATACTCATCACAAAAAAATCACGATCCTCGACTCCCAAAATCTATTCTCAGTCAATTATCAATAAAATAAATAACAATAAAAATATATACCTTTGGATGCTTAAAAAATGTATGTATTAATACATATCTACTACTAAAGCAAGAATTTATCGTACTTTTTATTTTTATTATGACTATCGTGTGTTATTCACATAAAAAAACACGAACAAAATATGGTATACGTTTCGGAAAAAAACATTATTTTTGATGCATATATATACAAATTTATTTGGATATTTGTATATGCATATCTGATTATTAATTTTTTAGAGATACAAACATTTCTATAAAGGTCCAAATAAAATCATTTAATTGTTTTAGTCGTAAAAGAAGATTTTATATAATCGTTAATATTTTTGTCGATTGTTGATAATTAGATTAATCATGTGTCGAGAATTAGAGACGCTGTTATGCATCAGAATAATTAAAATGATTTATTCGTGCACGCTGGGAATTGTTCATGGAATTGTCTACCCCATAGGGATGCGGATTTGTACAGATGGGCTTTATTATATAAGCGGTTCCGTTCTATAGAATTAAAATTATACAGAAAATCTCTTGATTTAATATAGGCTTATATAATATAAGCCACATATCTATCGTTTTTATTATTTAAATCAGATTTTATTTTATATTAAATATTAATTAGTTTTATTTAGTGTGTGACAACCTTGTTCATTCATAAATGCAGCTGACATTATGAATGAAACGTATGGATTTTGTTCAAACTCGTCAATTGTGGAATGACTGGCGCAATCACAAAACAGGGTTACCGCAACACGTTCGGATATTTTTTTGATGATTAATTCATATTCTAATAAAATAATAATAAGGGCCCGCCGGATGTGATTAATGTAATGGTTAACTATAGAATTTGCCTCCCGTGGAAAATTCTACGAATTTTCTTTTGAACTGGCTTTTGCGTGCACGACAGGAAATTGCGTTCTAATATTTTAATTTATGAACTATCACGGTGCGATGTTCGTGCGATGTTCACTCATGAGGTGGGGGTGGGTTATGATGGGGGTTAAGTGACAAGTCAAAAATTTTCATGCTCCCACCACCGTGTAACAAGCTGGGGAGAGACAGGCGTGATGATATGTTAAACATCAACGTCACATTTTCATTAAGGACGCCGCGTAATAGATTGCCGCCAATTTTTAGCGATAATTGACGGGCTGACGAAAAATGTTTTGTGTTTGCCAATTCCGGCACGCCCGGTATTCGGATAAATTCGTTAACGGAATAAATTAACTTCGCAGAACCGGCTGGTTGGCTCGCTTTTGAGTTTGGGCGTAAGCCGGTTTGCCAAAGTTTTTGTCAAAATATGCTTTGTTCTGTACGCGATTGTCACTGGAAACAGATTATGCATTTTACCTCTTTGGGCGTAATGTAATTTTCTGGTTTTGGTGGAAAATTTTCATATCCTGCGCTGATGGAATGACGGATCCTCGCCGTTCGCCGGTGGAAGTTGGTAATATACGTAATGTGTTTTTCTTAGGGTTCAAATAGTTATTATATGATGTTTACAATTTATGGTTATATTTAGAAAGTGTATTATATCGCCGGTAATAAATTTTGTCTCGCTGAAAGAGTTATGAAGTATATTTGAATAATATATTTCACAAGGATGTATGAATACGCTCCGCAAAACGTTTGATATATTTAGCAAATTATTAAGGAGAGTATCAATTACTAAATAATATAAACGCTTACTTTATTAATTAGCGAAATTTATTATTTATATATTTATTCCTATTAATAAAAACGTAATTCGAAGGACTAGAAATTGCCAGAAAAATATTTTCTCGGTAATAATCTGAACATGGATCGTAGATTAAGATATCAAAGAAAATTATAACCTAGTTAGCTGAATACCAAAAAGTTTCTAAGAGTCATTAGATATCATTAATAAAATAGTTCAAATAATGTTTTTTATTTTTTTGCCCAAAGATTTATTTTTAGCATATAGAGATTATATTATATTTATGTTATTATTACGATTTGTAATTAGTATTATGTATAAAACTTATTTAACATTATTTAATATGAAGGATTGTTGGCTAAGTACCCTAGCCATTTTATACCCACTCAAACATTTTGTTTTAATAATTGAATTCATTAAACAAAAAAATATAATAATTGTGTTTTTATTAACTATATTAGAGTTTTTTGATGTCCAGGTTGATAACATTATAAATGGGGTAATTATTTTTTGGTATATAATTTAAAAAATAATTCACACTTTAAAGCAATAGATAAATCAAGGTCGTTTTTAACATGTAATTTTGTTTTATATTATTTTCCGCTTAAAAATATTTCAAGGATCTAAAAAGATGAAAGTTGCTCTAAAAAATGACCGGTAAATACACCGTGGGTAAGGAAAAAGTTCCCAAGGAAATCCATTGATTTTTTCTATCGTCTTTTTTGAAACATGTGGGCCATTCCTCGATTTACAATGGCTGATCTTTTTTTACTCAGAGCCTCTTTCAAACAATCTAGCCGAGGACAATACGTGTTGATTAAAAAATGATGTCAACATTCCCAATTCTTTTAACATAGTAATGGGGTCTATTGGGGACCCCGAGATTTTGTTTATTCTCGAATAACTCTTTTAATATAAATCCTCATTGTCACAAACTATTTACTAAAAATGTCTAAAGAATAAATATTATTACCAGTGATTATCCTTTATTGTCTGCAATTGCGAAAAAATAAATAAATACACTACTATTCGCTTCTTTTGCCACGCGTGCGATGTTTTTTCTCGCTCTCAACAGGTACGATGTGCCAAGTGCGTGTGAAACGTGCGATTGATACGTGGAGCGAGAGCTCAGTCTGGGGCGAAACATCGCCGAGAGGGTTGTCATTTACGCGTCATATTGAATAGTTAAAAAATCCAAAATAACCACCAAGACGCGGTTGTTTTCGAGCCGTCGTAACGGATGGATTTAATGTCCTATGCGTGATTGGCATTACATTAAGCAGTGTTATGGCTTGTAGGTAACATGCATATATTTCGATATTGGAAGTTAACTGCGACTGAGCTAAGTTAGTAGTCGGATAGGTGGCCGATGAAAACTATGAATTCAGGGAATTCTTTATAGCACTGGCCAGGATGTATGCAAGAGAAAGACACCCATTACCTCCGCACGTTTTATAAAAATTAATAAATTTAATGCCATCTATCCCGCGTTGAATAAATATTTATGAAACAAATAATATTATTTCAATCCAACTGAAATAATATAAACAATTAACAATTAA
>JAGXCT010036790.1:153884-197365 GCA_022495035.1 Philopotamus ludificatus
GGTTCGACACTTGGGGGAATATTAATTGCATCTTTACAGTCTTTAATATAATATAAATAATAAAAAAAATGTGTATAAAATGTTTATCAAATCTTTATATGGATGAATGGGGATTTGGAATCTTTCTGTCATGCTATTCATTCATCGTAGTCAAAAAAAAATAAAAAAATATATGGTTCTCGTTCATATAGATCTATTTCTATTCTACCCGAGTCAATTTCATCTCTATTTATGTTCCTCATGTAATATCGGGTCAGGTCGGTTTGTATCGAGTCAGTACAAGAGTCAGTGGATTTTAAGATTTATATATGGAGTCGAGTGTTGTCGCGTGTCGGTATCGGATCCAGCCACGATTGAGCTTGGGGATAATCAGGGTTTTGTAGATTCTACAAAATTATGAGGAGTACTGGCCGTTTTCCGGAGTGATTCGGTGACGGGTGTGCTATCAGAGGTGCCAGTAGCATCCGATCAGACGGTAAAGCAAATACGGCTCGGCCCTAACCTCGTCTGATTATGATTGTTACAATCCACGACTTGCGATGCGGCGATGCCGAGAAGACGCGGCCCAAAAAATTGGTGCCCAGCGCATTGGTGAAATGAAGAGATCGTCAATCTGAGGAACAAATTCAAATGCGTCAAAGGCTACAACGAAACGGGAGAAAAATGCGAGACCCCTGCCCTAAAACTACCAGCTCTTCAGAGAAAAAATAAAAAATCTCTCCACTACCATTAAAGTAAGCAAAGCCTCAACAGAGATCCCTGAGGCCTCTCAAGTGCTAAATCCGCCACCGAAAAGCAAGGAGATTCGATCTCCCAACAATCTTCAACCGGAGAATCCAGGGCGAATCGCTGCGCAAACGTTGCATCGGTCAATGTCACCGATGCCAAAAATTCTGACACGCACAAAGGTGCTGCGATGCGGCGCCTAAATGCGTGAAACGCGGAAGCGATCATCTATTCGCAGACTGCAAAAAAATACCCGACGTTTCCGCGACCTGCGTCAACTGCCAAGGCGATCACCCTGACAGCTTTCGAGGCTGCCCGGCCTTCCCGAGACGCCCTCCGGTCGGCCCCTTCCGCCCGGCGCGCGCCAGGAGTCGTCTACCGCCCCCTCTCTTTCTGGCCCTGCCTCGTTGGTAGGGCCACGATGCCGACGATGCCGTCGATGGCATCCGGCCGAACGGTCGAAAACCCACCCGTCGACGAATGGGGAAAATTCATTCTTCTGATGGCAAAGGCATGCCCCCAACTGTCTGTCTCAGAAATCCTGGTTGAAGGGCACGCACCAAGTTATCCGTCGTTTTTTTAATGGTTTCATCAATTTCTCTCGACCCTCAGATCCAGATTGCATTCTAGAATGCGGACGGCCTCCTGGCCAAACGCAACGAGCTCAGCTGTTTCGTCGACGAGTATGGCATCGACGTCATGCTCGTCAACGAAATTCATCGCAACGATAACAGTGTCCCTAAGTTAGCCAATTAAGATTTTTACACCGACAACCGACACCTTCGTCGCGGAGGTGGCATAGTGGTGGTGGTAAAAAAATAGATCAGTCACTATCCTCGACACACCGTCGCTCGAGGCCTTAGAGGCAACGGCCGTCGTGGTCAAATTGCGTTCCAACCAGAACTTACAATCAATCTCATGCTACCATCTCGGCAAAGGTAAGCTGGGCTTTAGTGAGCTGTCCACCTTGCTGTGCACGGACGACACGGCGTCAAACTCAACGCGAAACATCTCAGCTGTCACTGCAGGAGAGGCAACAAAAACGATAAGATTCTACTCGAGTTCGTGGACCGAAGTGAGCTAGCTATCGCGGCTACGCTCTATCCGATGTATTTTTCCCAAACCTTCAACCATCTGCCAGATATGTTGGACATCGCAGTGCTGAAATCGATCAACTGGAGTCTGAACGTGGTCACCAAGTTTTCCTCCGACCACAACCCGGTCATCCTTGAGATCGCCGTAGCTATCTATGGTTCACTTCGTCGTTTGCGTTGTTCAACAAGATAATAGAATCGCCGTGTATTACTGTCAACCTCGTATAGAACGATATTCAAATATATTCGAGAAAAATCAAAAACTTGGGGGTCCCAAATAGACCCACCGGCACGGCTAGGTTAAGGGATCCTAAAAATTGACAAATGTCAAACCTTCCAAATAAATACATAACTAAATAAATAATAAAAATATGAAGTGTTTTGTAAAAGTTTATATATAATAATCAAGTAAAACATTCATTTTTTTACAAAGAAGTGTTTCATACCAGGTTGGTTCTTTGCAGACTGGTTTTTTAATTGAAGTAATGACCCCTCTAATTCACTAATATTTTTTACAACTGATTCGTCTATCTCATAAGAGTAGATAAATGATTTAATTTTCTCAAATGCCTGCAATGCTTCTACAAATGTTGGAACAGGCTCCGTATTCCACTCTACCTCTTCTTCCTCTTCTTCAGTAGTCACATTTGTGGGATCACATAATGACTCGATTGTTTCGGGGACGCAATTTGCTAGCCCGCTATCACACTCCACATAAGTAGTAAAATCGAGGGCCTGAACTTCATGACGCGAGTCATCATCAAATGCATCATTATATCCCTCTTCAGATGCACTCTCGGCGCGGTATACTTTTTTAGAAACTATACCATACCGACCTTTAAACCTATTGATCCATCCATTAGATGCGGTGAAATTATCAATCCCTTTCATTCCGGCTATTTGCAAAGCCTTTACCCTAATGATGGAACCATCGATGGGTATGTTGACAGCGCGCGCCTGCTGGTACCATGTGAAAAGAATTTTCTCGAGCTCACTAAAATTTGACTCCTTACAAGTCTTTCGCTTTTTATATGATTTCCCGCATTTTTCAACCAACTCGCGAATTTCATTTTTTTTAGAAATTATCGAATTTAGAGTTGACGGAGCTAGTCCCAGTCGTTTTGCAATACTGATTCGTTTTTCTCCCGGACTTTGTTCAACCTCTTGAATTATTTTTAGCCGTTCAGCTATAGTTCTTACTTTCTTTGTGTGTGATATTTTATTCATTTTATTTTATTTTTGAGCATTCACGAAATAAAATCTCAGTAAAAAAATGAAGTTGAGGACTGAGGTTGAGAATTGCGTCAGGTCAGTACTGTGAAATTATAACACAAGTTAATTGCTGATAATGTTTTTGTCGGTGATATATTACCGTTGTGCAGCGACAACAAGTTTACTTGTCAAAATGATGCTGGTTTCATTTCTTTATAGATGTAGAGATGACTGCAGATTGCTGGCAGCAGGACTACGACGTGGTTAACAGTACTGCGCTTATACCCGCGACTTCGTTACAATTATCTCACAGGTACTGGTTATTGAATTTCATGACAAATGTGGGATTATTCAACACTGTTTTTATCACGGCAGGAATTATTAGAAAAGGATGAATACAGAAAAACGATGCATTTGAGTACGATAGATTGGAGTTTAACTGTATGTCCATAGCGTCGACAATAGGCAGAAAACTAGTGCCGATGGGTACTGTTCCATGACGGACGCTAATTTTGACAGTGACAGCCAGTGTTGCCAACGTCAGTATCGCCACCAACATTACCGCCGCCATATCGCCTCTGTTTAATTATAACTTTTCCCCAAAATACTGTGACAGTGTTGAGCGGGATAGTGAAAAATTACAATTTAATTAAATATGTACGTATTATGAGACACATAGACAAAATGTTGAGAGAAGAGTAAAATATGTAGTACTCTATATACATCGTACAATTACGTAGAATTTTGGCCATGACATGACACACAGCTGACAAAAATATACCCATTTCTCGTTGTACATACCGTCTTTTTCCGAATATAAGACACTGTCTTACTTTCTTTTTTGGTTAAAAATACGTGCTTGGGCTTTTTATCGGGGGAGGGCTTATTTTTTCAAGTAGAATAGTTACTGGGAGCATATTTAATTCAATATTTTTTGTAGGAATATACATAGGAACTTGTGCATATAATATACACGTAGGGTACCTTAGCAGCATTTTAGGTACCAAATTTAAAGCAAATTCTATTCAATACAGTCAAGTCATCTTCTCAAACATCATCATAAATTTATCAATAAACTTGAATTCCTGCTTCTGATTTTTCTCCAAATCTATTTGCTGTTGAATCAATGGTTCGAATGGTTCAAGCGTCCTGCAATAATATTCTAAATAAATATTTTTGCCTAAATAGGTCTTTTTTTCAGAGCTACATTGGAAACACACAACCGGCTGAAGTTATATTATCCAATGAATATTCTCACCCAATTTACAACTTTTGTATATTGGTGGCTTCCAAATTTACCAAATTCTTTTCTACCATTTGTTTTAACTAGGGCTTATTTTCGGGTGAGGGCTTATATTACTAAAAATCCTGAAAATCACACTAGGGCCTTATTTTCGGAAAAAGACGGTAGTAATTCCGTTCTTGGATATTGGGATGTATAGTATATCATAACTGCATAAATCAAATACATTATAAACTCTCAGTATTATGCGTAAGTTACTTCATTTTATGCTGTATTTATTAGAATATAGTGTGGTTCAAAACAACATAAATATATTTATATTTGTATATATACCACGTATATTACTGTAGTTAATTGTAGTTAAATGTAGAACCAAACATTTAATCTAAAGACGAAACCGTCAATCTTCAGAGATAGAATCATATAACCTAGTAATTGGTTGAAAAAAGGAATTTAAGGTCAGCTGCTTTTTTTTCATAATGACTGACACCACACAAATCTTTTAAGGTATATTACTCAATCGGATGAACATGTAAGAACATCAGATAGGTCCTTCGTTGAGAGACATTTCTGATTACATTAAACGAGATTAATACATTTTTAATCCACTTATAAATCATTAATTTACAGGATTAACCAAGGTTATAATATTCATTCCTTATAGGCGCAACAGCCGTATGGTAGAACCCTGTCCTCGACCAACACCCTTCTCCATTTTATCCGGTCTGCCGCTCCATCGCTCTATCTTCCGGTAAGTTTCAATGATGCAGTGCCCCTTTGTACAAAGTCAAACCAACTCAGCCCAGGTTTTCCTTTACTTCAGGGACAGGATGGCTTGTTAACCATAGGCCTTTTTGGCGGCTGACTGTCTGACCGCATTCTTGACACGAGTCCGGCCTACCGGAGTCTGAGGGCTATATAGAGCCCTCTAGAGCTATATAAGTGGCCCGAGATATATATAAGTTATGAGTTTAAAAATTATAAATAATAAACAAATATTACATAATAAATGGTTATTTAATATTTACAAATATAAAATATGTAATTATGTGAATAATTTATAATCAACTGTATTCTTTATTGAGAGCCCGTCCAATGACCATTCTTCGAATTTCAGATGTCCCGGCACCAATTTCGTAGAGTTTAGCATCACGCAGCATACGGCCTGTTGGATAATCGTTGATGTATCCATTTCCACCTGTAATATATATTTTGATCAAAATACAATTTACAAAATATATACTTTAAAAGCATACGATAAAGAATTACGATTATATTATTATTACCGAGTATTTGAATAGCATCTAATGCCATTTTTGTAGCGTTTTCAGCACAATATAAAATTACTCCAGCACAATCTTTGCTATTGATTTGTCCTTTATCACAAGCCCTTGCAACGTTATATAAGTAGCTTCTGCAAGCACCGAGAGTAGTATACATATCTGCCATCTTGCCCTAAAATAAAAATTACGGTGTATAGACAAACAAGCAATAAATTATTTATCAGAAATCGGTATATCTCACTTACCTGAATCAATTGAAATTCTCCTATTCTCTGTCCGAATTGTTTTCTGGTATGGGCATATTCAAAAGCGACATCAATACACGATTGCATGATGCCGACAGGACCTGCTGCCAAAATTAATCTCTCTGTATCTAATCCAGTCATCAAAACGTAAACACCTTTTCCCTCTTTCCCAAGGATATTTTTAGCCGGAACCTAATCAATATCATTATTTATTACAAAAAAAGTATAATTTGACTTATTTTAAATAAGTTATAAATACCTTGCAATCTTCAAATACAAGTTCGCAAGTATTAGAACCGCGCATTCCAAACTTATCTAACTTTTGCGCTGTAGAGAAGCCCTCGAAACCTTTTTCAACCAAGAATGCTGTTATTCCATGTTTACTGGAACTTGCATCTGTTTTTGCATAAACCTGCAGATACATGAATTAATTTACATAAATATAATATTAATGCAATAAACGAAATCTTGCTGTATTTCGAAAAATGGAACTTTACAGGTTTACTGACAAAAAACAATTTAAAATATTAATCATTTTTAAACAAAGAGAAGTAGAACCGTAATTTCGAAGATTATTATCAGTTTTAATATTGTTATTATTTATTTATATTTATAATGGCCTTCTAGTCCGTAGCGAGTCCAGGGTTTCTTCTATTCACCTCTCAAGTATCAACAGAGGCGGGTCCGTCTCAACCCTGAAGCCAAGACTGCGATGGTTGTCCTCAAGGTTAACTAGGCTCTTCGAATAGGAGTCAGATCGCCAGCCATAAGCCTGTCGATGCGCGGATTGTAACAATAATAATCGAACGCGGTTAGGGCCGATTCCTATTTAATTTACCATCTGATCGGGTGCTACGAGCACTTCTGGTAGCACATCCGTCACCAAATTAGCACAGAAAGCAGCCTGGACTCTTCATAGTTCCATAGAATCTACGGAATCATGATTGGATCCAACCGTGATCGCGATCACGTCTGATACCGACACGCGACAACACTCAACTCCATGCCAAATCCAAAATATTATAATAAACTCACAATTTACAATCATTAAAAACTTGCTAAAGTTTGTCTAATTTAATTTCCGGGTTAAGCAACATGGGGAAAGAACAGCACTGTATCCGATTTACTTGGTAGTATCACAGGGAAGCATAATTGGTCCAACCCTGTATTAAATATATAATGCTGATATACCCAACACCGAAAAACGCCACGCTATGCAGACGACACGGCACTCCTAACATCACACGATGGGATCCAGACAAAGTATCTGAAATACTTCAAGAATGTCTGACAAATATTTATCGTTGGCTAAAAATGAGACAAAATTATAACAAACAAACCAAGTCAGTACATATAACTTTCGCCGTAAGAAAGGAAAACTGCCGAAAATAAAAATAATAGATCGCTTCCGATCGATGACGCAACGAATGATCATGGGTGCACCTTGGTTTGTGCCTAACAACATAATCAGATTTTTTTTATATATTTTTTCGGAGAGATTTGAAAAATTTGACTGTCGTATCTAAATAAAAAGTCTTCATAGGTGAACGATCCTGGAATCACTCTAAATATAATAATATATATAAATATTATTAATATTTACCACAAGTACGTCGGCATCAGGACCATTTGTAATCCAAAATTTATTTCCGTTGAATACATAGTAATCGCCTTTTTTTTCGGCTTTTAGCTTCATAGACACAACATCGCTTCCAGATCCTGGCTCCGACATAGCCAAACCTCCCATGTATTCACCAGTGCATAACTTTTCAAGATATGTAGATTTTTGTTCATCTGTGCCATGCCTATTTATTTGGTTCACACACAGATTGGAATGTGCGCCGTAAGACAAAGCAATACTTCCAGAAGCTCTAAAATTATAATAATATTACATATTTTATTAATAAAAAAATGATGTCCTTAAATTTCACATTAAAAATTGAGTTATGATAATATTATTTGCAAGCGAAGATAAGCTAGTTTTTTATTGGCTTGAAATTGAAACCACTTACCAACTTACAGTCCCATTATATGCAATTTTTATGATACTTACCAGCTCATAAAATTATGTAAAATGGCTATAAACACAGTAATAGTTCCATCCAAACTAAAATAATGTTAAATAATCCTATATTTTCTATTTGAATTACGATATATCGAGATTCCATTGTGATATATTTTCCATAGAATTATTTTGTAAAATAGAAATGATTTATAAGTATATTGGTAATATTTTTCCACTTTTCCCAAATATGACAATAAAATAAATACAATATTTTTTAATCCATAATACTGTTATCAATTTAAAGATTAAATTCAATTGTTATGTAGACAATGCGTAAGGAGTAATAATATAAAAAATATTATTGAAAAAATGTGTGTGATAAGTTAAAAAATATTTTTTTACCTGGATATCTCTTCATAAATAATTACATGATCTAAATATTTTCCTCCAGAGCCACCAAAATCAGGATTTGCTGTGATTCCTAGATATTAAAATAAAAATTATTCATATTTAATATATTTCAACGATTTTTTGAAATTAAAATGTTCACCTAGAGCTCCTAGTCCGCCAAGTTTTTTCCAAAACGAACGTAAGTCTGCAAAATTATTGGTCTTGTCAATTTCATCCGCTTTCGGTGCAAGTTCTTTTTGAACGAAATCAAAGATAGTTTGACGTAACTAGAAAAAAAATATTCTAACATTATTTTAAATTTAATATGCAGTTAATAAATAATGGATAAACGAATGGTGGGCGCTTAATTTAATATTATAGTACATTTGAATTTCATAAGCTGTAGTTTGTTTACATATTATTTTAATTGGCAGTTAAAGAATAACGTTTTGACGCTTTAATTGCATCAACTATTGAATACTACATAAATTAGTGCGAAAAGTTTAAAACCTGTTCGTATATACAAGATAAATGTCAAAATATTCTACATAACCTAAAAACACTGTCACTTTCCAATACACTGTTGGCAAAATAGAAGATATTTTTTGATTGAAATAAATATGGTTATAATGTTGTTTCGGCAATATTATATTATTTTCCTTACTTGAATCTGCTCGCTCGACAAACCGAAGGCATTTTCATCTATCGGATAATATTTCGAAAAACATCTGGTGAAATTGACGCCAGTCAAGTTGTTGATTTTCAATGAGTTGGCGATAATCGATCTCAACGCCATGGTGGAATGATAATGGTGCAAATTTGGGCAAAAATTACTTAATCGATTAAAAACATGGAAACGTTGATAAGAAGGTCTAAAAATACCGTACTGCGTGCGAGCGATCACTTAGATCAAATAATCCAGAGGTTGTGAAACTTTGCAAAATATACAATTAGTTATTATTTTTTATTTATCTAATATTAATTGAATTTATAATACATTTCTGAACAAAAAGATTTCCAAAGCAATTTAATTTATTTTTTTGAATTTTCATCGAGTTGATGATATTAAAATAATTATACACCACGTTTTGAAAATTTGTTTATTTCAGAACAGGTACATTAAATTTTAGAAATTGCAAAAATATTTGGCAAATAAGAAATTTTCACACACATTTATTAGATCTGGCAAAACTTGATTTATTCGCGGTGTATATTAGATCAAATTTGTAAGCACAAAGTGCACCATTGTAAAAATTTATTAAAATACATTTTTAAAGTTAGAACCGGCATGTACATTTATCTCATCATCATCATAATCCTTTGCTAGTCACAAGACAATTATTCGCTGATGTTATTGGCCTCACCAGATTCTGGAATGGCATTCGAGGCCAAGGGATTTTGGTTCTCACAGGATTCCCTTTTTATACTCAACCCGTCGTGATATGTGTTTTTTTTAAAAATAGGTTTGCTTCTCTTAGCCATCGCATTGGACGTGTCTTTTCTACCTTTGACGCACTCCTGGCTAGCATTAACCTTGTTACGTAAGAGCAATCCTTTCATTATGGAAAATACATTCCTAAAAAAAGTTCACTAGTAAGGAGATTATACGTGCAAAAATCTCGTGACTAGGTTATTTATCGGACTCCTGTATTTATAGTTTTTCTTCCCAGGGCATAATGGTTCTGCTAGTAAGAAAACAGTTAGGGGTCTGATTTAATAGAAGGGGAATTAGCCTGCTAACAATATAATAATAACAATAAGAGGCAGTGAGAAATATTATAGTTTACTTTAGCCAGCGAGATTGTTAAAGTAGTCTTGGACTTTAGTTCGCTCCATCTAATAAGTATCGATTACTTTGGTTTGCATGGGTCACTGGCCATTATTATTTGTTTTGTGGTTAATCGTTGGTATTTCTATTATATAGTTAGAGGTTGAGTAAGTGAAATCTTCATCAAATATGATCGGTACTCTGGAAAACTAATATGATTCCATTTTATGATATACAAGGATTCTTATATAAGGTCTCTTTTTGAAGTAGACCTGTCTGCATGAGGTCAACGATTATTTGCTGCTTAGTCAAAGTTATTGAACGTTAAAGATACGTGTAAATGATGCAGGTACCTTCGATAAAAAACTCCCTGGAGACCTCACGTAGATTATATTATAAAAAAACAATATAAGTAACACACTCCTTCATAGGGCTCTGATCAGAATTTTAGGATCATCTCCTCTGGTGATAGATAATTCGGTGGCAGAATAAATAAATACGATTATCCATCCATCCCCGCCAGTTCATTTTATAATAAAATCTGCAACGTTGTAACAGCTGTTTCAATAACGATCTAAGCGAGCAATAATTAAATTCATCAGTTTTGGAAACGCTATTTTTTTAAAACGATTTTAAAGTGATAATAATTACTGTTAATTTTTTTAATTTAAATTTAAAAATATATTAAAATTTTACTTAAATTTGAGCGAATATTGAATTACACAATGTCAATTATATTTGAATTAATTATCTAAAAATAAAGTGGAAATAAAAAATGCACAATATTATTTATGTTATTTTATTCGTAACATAGCTATTTTATGTAGATGTTATTTTTTATATAAAATAAAATAAAACTAGATACAAATAAAAACATAAAATTCATAAACATGACATATATAATATGAAACAATTAAAAAAATATATGATTCGCATTATTTCATGCAGAAAATAATTGTTATCTTTAACGATAAGGTAATATAATTTGAAACCACGTTAGATTTATTTAAAATTGTATATAATAATTAATAGATATGATTAAATTTGGATAATAATTGTATATTATAGAAGAACAAAGTATACTAAGGTGTTTTAAGAAAATTTATAAATAAAATAAAAATATAGAGTGGGAATATAGGAATGCATTTAATTCTTCTATAATAATTTTAGTACGTAAATACTTTTAGTCATAACAATATACTTAACAATAATCTCATGTGATAATAAAATATATAATATTGTACAATTTAAATAAAAGCATAAATTCCATAAGCATAAAAAAAACAGTGTACTTACAATTATCACAATTAATTTTTATATCATTTATTACATTGCATATTACAAATACATTCATCGATAATTTGGCTAATTGCATATGCATACTACGTATGCCTTGATGTTTTAAAAAACAAATAAAATTATAATGATAAGTATACAATGTTTTTTTGGAAAATTACAGCACCTAATTAAAAATGTCAAACATTTTCTCTTTAACCAAATTATCATATTTATATTTACATAGATGAAAAAAAATTGATATACAGTGGTACCTCGACATACGAGTTTAATTCGTTCCGCAACCTTGCACGTTTTTCAAATTACTCGTATCTCAAAGCAAATTTCCCCTTTGAAATTAATTAAACTGCCATTAATCTATTCTAGCCCCAAAAATGTCACCCCAGTTATTTTTGTTACGTGTTTTTGAATAAGAAAAATGTATTTATAAATGACTAATATTGTACAAAAACATAATAAAATAAATTGCTCGTATTTCAAAGCAAAAAATCGCTCGCATGACGGCTCGTATCTCAAAAAACTCGTATATTGGGGCACTCGTATGTCAACAAAATGTACCACTGTATATATATAAATTTGTGAATTAATTGAAAGATTTAATACCACCAAAGAGTTAATTTTCATTGCACCTAATGATAAGTACGCATTCGCTATTTAACATATAAATATAATACAATCTTATTCAATTTTTTTATACTATAATAATAAAATTTCAAATATTTAGTATAAGTGTCAAAAGTAATAAAATGTAATACACGAATGATTAAAATTTGCATTGATTAATTATAAATATGTATTTAATATATAGATTTCTAGCCATTCTATTCGGAAGCAAACTCGATTCGCATTTTGTATTGGATTAATTATGTTTGAAAGGAATCAGGTTGTATTTATAAATTATTGTGCTAATATTTAATACTTTTATATGATAAAATAAAGCTAAAAAAAGGAATTTGCAGTAACATAATACTGTAGAGGTCAATTTAGTATTCACAATAAATGATTTGGTAATATTTTACTTAAAAACCAATAGCAAGATAGAAAAAATAAAATATATATGCTGGCTTTATGAATGTAAATATAATTTGATTAGGAAATTAATTTCAAGAAAAAATAAAAATTTATATTATATATAGGATTTCTTATATTGTAAAATAGGATGAAGTATATACTTTTAAATAACCATAACTTAAAATCTTAATGGATAATGTTGAAACATTAGTTATCTCCCATAGCCTTTAAAGATTGATAATATTCAGAGAGTACTCTCCAAGCTGCTGGTGCCATAAACCCATTGGGTGGTTCTTTTCCGGATCGGGCTAAACCTACAATACACAAAAATAATTAAAAATACTACTCAAAATATATCGCAGTTATTTATATCATCCCGTCATCAGACTCATCAGACCCGTCATAGCTTGAAAGTAATTACAATCAAATTATGATTGTCAAGTAAACCGCTACTGAGAGCAGATAATACTCGGATGGGTGACCATTCCGAAGAATCCTGAGTGACGCTGGTCAACAGAGGGGTGGGGTGGAGGCTGACGACCTTCATTTCACAAAAAAATAATTGTCAAAAATATAAGCTGGACAGCAGTGATTTTCAGTATAAAAAATGACTGTGGTGCAGAACGTTCCAGTCACGTTCCTCAGAAATGAGGGAAAGTGGATTATTAATTTATATAAAAAATAAATAAATAATGCTAACAATTATGAAATTTAACCCCTTCACGGCTTCCAAATAAAATTTAAATCATCATCATTATCATTATTTGCCAGCCACGAGACACTCACTTACTGAGCATATCGGCCCTGCTAATCTCTTAAATGGCAGTTGAGGCCAAAAAAACTAGAGTCTCGCACATGACGTGAGGACTCTCTTTTCGTGTCTATACCGTAGGGACCCAAGCGGTCTTAGTATCTGTTTTTTTTTGTAAAGAGTTCCCCTCTCTTGGCCATTGCTGGAATTGGACGTGTATCTTCTACCCTGTTGGTATACGATTGTACCCTCCAGACTGTGTCCAGGCAAGTAGAAGGGGGTTTGCCTCGGCATTCGTTTTCCTCCTCTCTAGGCGTTATCTGCTTATATAACGAGTCGCAAGTGATTATTAATCATGTCTCGCAATAGGAATCCTTTCATCATGGGAAAGACCCCCTCAGAGAAAAAGAAGGAAGAGGAGTGACAGTATCGAGACTAGATTGTTTATCGAGCAAGAGATTAGGGCTTTGCTTCCCAGGGCATACTGGTTCTGTGGTGGAAAATCCGTTTGAGACCAGATATGTATAAGCGTATATATATCGTTTTAAATTTGAATTGGTTTGGTTTATTAGCAAAATATTGCAGCTTAATTATTTATATTTATATAAATAAATACCTCGCATACGTGTCCCAGATATAAAATCAAAATCTTCTTTTCTTGTCGGGTCAAAGAAATCCATTTTACCGGTAGATGTATCGTAAGCGGCCACTCTGAATGGAACAATCTAAAAAATACGAGAAAACAATTAAAAAATGATTACAGTTATAATTATATAATTAGTTAGAATATATTTATATATACTTCTAGGTCACTAAGACCAGGAGCCATTTTTAAAACTTGTGCTCCATGTCTTGGATCATAAAGATCACCACCGAGCGTTGGGTGAGGCATACCAGCCGGATCTCGTCCCACAATATATAAATTAGCTCCGGCATTCATACGAGCCTTAGCATGCCATTGAACCTATTTCGAATAATTATCATTAGTATTATAATAATATATGGTGATATTAATAATAAATTTGTTTGAATACCTCTGTAGGTCCGGCATACATCATGGGTGATGGAAAAATGGCCAAAACTGTATTGTGTTCTTGTAAAACACCTTCTTTCAATACGGCAAGATGTTGATTGATACGTATGGGCAGTGGAACATCATCATCCTTAGTCCAACCTCCTAAAATTATAATTTTATATGAAGATATCTAATAATGACAGTCAATCCTCCTGTAGCGCCGAGATAAGGACCACGCCCTATAGAAGGTTGTGCAGCCATAAAAAATTTAGGGTTAGGTTTTTTAATTGTATTTTGTAAAATTAATGGAATCAATACATCAAACATTTTTCCATTCACAAATTTTAAATGAGCTTGTTCTATTTTTAGTTTGTTCACGCGTGCATGTAATATTTTGTTATCAATCAAAGAGTATTGACCTTTATTTTGTGTGGTAATGTATCATATATTTACGAAATATATTATTTGACCTTGAAAATTTAGCGCTTTGTAGAAAACACCGATCTAGAAAGTAGCATTATAGGAGGAACTATTGCACACGCCACTCTAAAACAGGGCACGCACTAGGAGGGTAGATTGTATATTTATAAATGTCGATGTTTATACATTAATTGATAAACCAAATTTCAATAATATTCCTATAAGCCTATTAACCTAGTGGATGAAGTAGTAGAACTGGTTTCTTGAATCCCCGTTCAATGAGCTGCCTTTGCGTATCTGTCATCAAAAGTGCATGACCATTGTGAATTGGATTTCTCAACTAAAAACAAAAGAATAATACATATAGAAATAAAAACAAAAAAAAATATAAACACAATAACATATATTATTATAAAAATATATATGCCTGGAAAGCGAACACTGCATCGGCTCCCATTTGCTTGAACGTTTCTCGCAATTGATTTGGCGTTAAACGGTACTCATCGAGACCATCGTCCCATTTTATGGGTCCTAAAACTTCGATATTTCCTCCAACCAACCAATCGCCGCTTTCTTGTATCATCTATAAAAAATATGTAAGATTTTAATTATTTGAGCTCTAATTTATTTCAAAATATTATAATACCTTTGCATATGGATGCTCAGTACAACGTGTTCCAAATTGTCTGGCACAACGTTCATCTTTTCTGTGAGGGAAAAATTCAGGGTTGCGTAAAATTGCAACAGGTCGTCCAGCTCTCTCCAAAGTGATAGAGCTGCAGTGCTCCAAGCGACTTTTATTGTTTGTCGTTAATGCCAACACAATGGGTACTGATTGATTGACAATAGTGCCATCAGACATTGTGAGGTAGTCAAAATGAAGCGTCTATAAAGACAATGCACGTGAAAAAAATATATGCGACACAATACGTCGACAAGTTAAAGATATGCATTACCTGTAAATATTCTTCTTCTCTCATAAATCCTTTCAACGGAGCGGCCCAGCCTTCACCCAAAACCTATAGACATTATAAATATTAAAAACTTTAAATTACATAAGGTATTTTGATTAAAATTAAAATAACCTGCAGCCATTGAAGATCTATGTTTGTAATAGGAAGACGTGGCAAACTAGCCGCTTCATCCAGAGCGTGACTGAGTCTATTCCCTGTCAAGAACAATTCCGGAATTGTATCGTTATCTTGAGAACAATGAGGTATGATTCCCTAAAATATAAATAACAACAAATGATAATCATCGAATTATAAATAATTATTTTCAGAATAAAGAATATCTAACCTTTTCTTCTAACAACTGCACGACTCTTAGAGTAGATTCTTCAATAGTGCAATTTTCTGTCTTCACAATCAAATCGGGATGTAAAGGATTTTCATATTCTTGTGTGATTCCGGTGAAACCCTAATATATAATTTAAAATAATTAATCGTTTAAAAAAATTTTCATACGTAACTTCATTATTAATACCTTAATTTGTCCATCTCGAGCTTTCTTGTAAAGACCTTTGACGTCTCGAGATTCGCATACGGCCAACGGGGTATTAACAAACACTTCCAAGAATGGCAGATCGCTCTCTTTATGTATTCTACGAGCCATATCTCGATCCTAAAAGTAAAACAATTTAAAACAATCAATGTATACATAATAAGAAATTGCATTTAAAAATAAAATAGTAAACCTCAGCGAACGGAGAAACAAAACTGCAGAGTGCAACAACACCGCTGTCGGCGAACAGCTTAGCGACTTCGGCGACTCTCCTGATATTTTCTTCCCTGTCCTCTTTGGAAAAACCCAAGTTTTTATTTAATCCGGTGCGAATATTATCTCCATCGAGCCCATATGCAGGAATTCCTGTAAAATGTTTGTGCACATGATAAAAATGTTTATGATAAGAATATAAATTTATAATTTGTAATAAATACCTTTGGATACCAAATAAGCTTCAAGAGCAAAAGCTATACTGGTCTTTCCAGCTCCACTGAGCCCTGTGAACCATATGGTGGATCCTCGAAAGCCCCTGGTTGCTCCGAGAGCGATTCCGCGCTTCGCTCTGGATACATGATGTTTTTGCTCACGAACATTAGTCGCCACTTGAATACACTAAAAATTAAAAATTATAATTTTCTTTAAATATATGCATAACGACAGTGGTCAGATCTCGGGCAGCTCTCAAGGATGCATGCCATCGAATAATGATAGCGGCAATTGGCATGGGACTAAGGGATCAACGATACCAAGACAAAAAAGATGCACATAGCCAAGGACGAATTCTTGAATCCCTGAGGGTCGAAGAGTACAGCTTCGAGGCCGTTTAAGAATTCAGATATCCCGGCTCACTTATTACAAATAACAATAACGGTCGAGATTCCTCTTAAAAAATACCAGTCAAGCTACATGACCCTCATCAGGCCCGTCCTAACATACGGATCTGAATGTTGAGCTTTGACAAAACAAGATGAGCGACAAATGGATATCCTAGGGAGGAGAATTCTGAGACGAATATTTGCTGCCGTATTCGACGACGGCGAATGGCGTATCCATAGCAACGAGGAGTTGTACCGACTATACAAAGATATACCGGTCACAGCTGTCGTCAGAGTGGCCAGACTTCGTGGGCCGGTCATGTCAAGGAAGGAAGCGGGACAGTCAGCCGCCGAAATGGTTTATGGTTAAGAAATCTTCCTGTCCCCGGAGGAAAGGAAGACTGAGGCTGAGGTGGTTAAACTGTACAGAGGAACACTGCATCATTGAATCTTATCGGAGAGATAAGATAGAGCGACGTACCTGCAGACCGAATAAAATGGAGAAGTGTGTCGGATAAGACCAGGGCTCTACAACATGGCTGTTGCACATATGATGATGATGATATGCATAATGATATGTTTATTTTAATTGGAATATATCTTTTTTATAATAAAATAATTATTAGAAATGCTGTAATAAAATATTCATATATTCCTTTGGATAATATATGATATTTTGTGACCTCGTTTTTATTTATTTATTAATATCTAGCGAAACAGATTTGTCCCGTTTGAAACGGTATGTGTGGTCAGCCTAAATAATAATTAAACAAGAAGCTGGCCAGCTCGGAATCGACGAAGGCTCGCGTCTGAAGGAATTTATTATACACCATCAAGATCCAGAATATTGTAAAAAGCTGTCTGACAGGAAGTTGCGAGAAATTTACACGAGGGAAAGCAAGAATGGCGAAATAATTAAATACGAAGCTGATTAAAATGCTTATCAGTGAAATATAAACTTTATGCAATTATTCACATTTTATTAAAATATGAAAATGAAGAGGAATCATCAGCAATTAACATCATTTCTATATGATGTTTTACTAAAATCGATCAATAACATGTGGAGTTGTGTCTATCATTGATTAAATATTTAGCAGAGTTTTAAGTCTATATTTATCAGAGATGACATTGAAAGATACAAAAAATGGTGCGAATATTAAACAAATAAAATTATCATTCATTTTAGATTATAATGTCTGTACATATCTCGTAGACAATTTTATAATCACAATCCAACATATGATATATATATAATCAAACGATAATTTTGATTTTTAAAGTTATAATGTAACAAATGTGATATAAATCATTTTATTTAGTTAGATAACCAAAATCGACACGTGTAGACAATTGAAGACATCTTGATATTCATTGCAAAATTAATTGATTTAGGTTAATGTCAATATCGTGTTCGTGTAGAGATAAACTAGAGATACTATCATTGAGTAATGTAATGAAACATTGTTTTATGAACAAATAGACGAATTTGAATGTCGGACATGTTGAATAAATATTAATTTTTAATTGAGGTAATATCTTAAATTTTTGACATCTGGCAAATACAGATGTATCCTAATCTATTCACAAATTTTAATACGATTAAATTAAGAGGAGTATACAATGTGTAATTAGCCAGGTATACTATTTTTTTTATTAAGAAAATGTTTTTGCGATAAATTTTATACCTGAAATTTATAATGCGTTAAAACATTTAAATAAACACGAGTTTGTTGACATTTTAGTTCCAAGTGACATCGAAGAAGATTCAGAAACATGTCGATGTTTATGAATCTAAATCGAAAAATTTAATTAATATTAAAAAAATATATTCTGTCCTTCATAGAAAAAATGTGCTCATTTTTACATTTGAATTAAATAAAATAAAAGCTACGCGTTGTCAATTATCATACCTACAAATTTCGAAAAAAAAATCAAAGGAATAGAGCAAGGAATAAATAATAATAGTAAATGTAGTAAAAGTATGGATCAAGCATGTCATCCAACTTTATTGTAGATTAGAAATTATTATAATTATAAAATCTTTAGCACTCGGCAATGTTTTTGTAACTTTTTTGTAATAATCGATAATAAATTTACATTTATCATTGAATGTGAGTATAAAAAGTTTTAAAAACGTTTTTACAAAAATATATCTTTAAGTCTGACTTGTAGAAACACAGACACAAGACACGAGACACTCACAGCAAATTAAAAAAAATCCCCATTTAATAAATACTGAAATATTTCATTTAGAAATTAGATTGCGGACTACCGGTGGCGTGTCTTCAGTCTGCGGCGGGACATCGCTGGTGTGTGCGTGTCATTTACGCGTCATATTGATTAGTAGAAATCCAAAATATTGACCAAATTTTGAAGCATATCAGGAATAACTATTTTTATTCTTGGAATAATCTATTTTTTTTAAAAAAAAAGTCAAGATATTGATGCAGAGTTCATCAATAACTTGACTTGAAATGCTAGGGTATTTTTTTCGTTATAAATAGCCCCCCGTTCGAACGACGCGGTTGGTTTCGAGCCGCCGTGACGGATTTGATTAAAATATTTTTTTTCAATAACAGTACACTTCCGATTATCGGTATGCGGAATTCGAAAACTGAAATCTAAAAAACCAAGATCACTGAAAAAACTTTGGAAGATTGGAAGAAAATTTGCTTAGAATTAGATAATGGAAAATTTACAAGGCTATGAAAATGTCAATAAAGAAAATATTGAAGGATTGAAATACGAGTTAAGCATAATTAACGCATAAGTGATGCGGATATACTTTCCAATCTCAATCAAGAGAGAAAGATAATGGAGATGCAAGTGAAGAAGTGCAAGTTATCAACCATATTTGTTACAACACAGCACTGTTGACACTTTTTTTTGAGTACATCGACCGAAGGGGATTAAAATATAAGTATATCTTATCTCTAAGCAAATAAAATCACAGATTTTCTTAATAAATATCAACCATGCTAAAATAAAAGTCTGCATTATGAAATTATATTTGTTAGTCTCAATTTACACGGTGATTTGCTGCAAATTATTTATCGTTTAAAACGAGGAATCGGTGTACATTTATATCATACATCGATGCAATACATTAATTACACACTCACAATTTCCTTATATAATATTTTCGTATTGCAACGCATTGCGTCAGTCAAATTTTTGCGAAAATCGAACATTTGCGTTTTGATTATTTACGAAATTCGTAAATAACCTATATTTTCATTCTTTCGCCGGATTTATATTTTAAAAAAGAGAAACTATGCTCACATCGTATGACCCAGATGCAACGAGTGACTCATCGAAAATAGTTCCAGACAAAAATCGACGGAAAGTAATTGTGCTAAGAAAAATGTACCGCACAAAGTTGTATGTAATGCCGATGTGTCAATGAACTAAAATATTAACGCGATTGCATACGTCCAAAAGAAATGATATTATTAAGAAATCGACGGCGAATGAAATAGGAGATTACTAAATGGACGAGTTAAACGATACCATGGCATGATTAGCGCGATCGTATGAATTAAAATATATTTAGTTTGAGATGCGTTTGTATGTGAAGTTGCATTTTTGAATGCAAGGTCATTTGACAGGTGCAGCATGACCGGATGAAGTCAATTCATGGCGGAAGAATACATTATCAAGCACGTACGCGGCACAGATAGAAAGTAATCAATTCTGTGTGATGCTATTTCTATGTAGAAATCCAATCGCCAGTGGAACTTGACCAAGATATAAAAGCGATTAAAATGTAGTTATAATCTTAGAGCTTATCCAGAGAAAGGAATTACATTATAATTATTTGATTGATTACATTAGTTGAGTAATAACGCAGTGAACAATAACATTTTTTGGATATTTCAAATGTATTATTTACAGGTCCTCGAAACATCCGGATAAAATAACGGTCTGATGAATTTAGATTTTTTAACTAGTCAATATAACGCGTAAATGACACGCATACTCGGCGATGTGTTGCCGTACGTGTCAATCGCACTCGGCACAGCGTACCGGATGCGAGCGAGAAAAAACATCGCACCCGTGCCATTGTAAAACAATATTGTTGTTATTATTTTTTTTCGCAATTGCAGACAATAAAGGACAATAATTATTTATAATATTTATTCTTTATATTTTTTTTGGAAAAATACAAAACATTTGTGGTATGTAGGATTTATATTAAATGAGTTAACGGAGAAAAATCAAAAACTTCGGGTCCCTATCGACGTGTCTCGAAGTTAATAAACAATATAAATTGTCTTAGAATACATTTTAACCGACTTCGAACCGTTATTTTATTTTATTTCGATCCGGTTCAATTTAATAAAAATACGATTTTTTTGGTGATTATTTTTTTTAAATGTTATTAATAGGGCCTGAAACTGAATTGAAAACCAAGAACCCATAAAAACCATTTTTATCGTGGGAACGATAAGCCAGAGCTGAATTGAAAAAAATCGGGGTCCTTATCGGTTTATTATACCTTTTTAATACAAATAAAAAAAATATCACTAAGAAAAAACTGAAAACTGAAAAAATCGATATTTTCCCGGAACGAAGATCGGAACCGAACCGACATTTTTTTTAAACAAAATATAACAGATCGAAGCCCTGCCTAAAATTACTATTGCTATTTTGTACTCAAAATATCATAAATATTTTTAATACGAAGAAACAACTGAAGTGGGGAGTAAGATTAGTGTAAACGAGATCGTTTGAACATGCATCAAACCTAAATAAATCGTTTTTTTTCGGTTTTCGGTTCAGTTACGGTTCGTAGGCTGATTATTCAGTCGTATAGCTTGTATAAAACAATCGACGAAAAACCGCGACGAAATCTATGCATTGTGATGATTTTTCATGACACTGGCAAGGGGGGGAATGTATGTGTAAGAGACAAATTGCCCCCGCATCTTTAAAATTTTCATCGAAGCTTTATATGGATGAGAGACGCTTTGGAATTTTTCTGTAATGCCATACATCCATCGTCAAATAGTAAAATAAATAATTATAAATAAGGAAAATTTCGATAGCCTTGGCCTATATCTAGCATAATTTTTGAGATATGACAGACCTTATCTCTGAGATTGTGTTACATGTGAATGTGTTAGATATGAACTGGTATTTATAAAAATACAGACAAATGATTTTCAATATATTGTTTTCGTTCGAGAATAATTCGATTTTAAAATGTATTCTTGTCCTTAAACTTTTATTAATATTAATACTGAAGAATGTTACGACGAGGATGTAACGACTAATATTTTCCGGTCAATTAAAAACATTGGGCATAAATATGACAAATTAAATAATTACACACTCGGATTGTAAATAATTCATGTGCAAACAAGAGTGTCATTGGACAAATGAAGCGAGCAGTGTTATTTTTTAGGTATGTCCAATACATTAGCTTAAATTATATAACCAAAATGATTCCAATGCTAGAGTTATACATAAAAGGACAATGCATAAATTCCTAAAACCAAATGATTCGTTATAGATATAACAAATGAAAAATATCTAACTGTATTTTCATCAATGAAACGAGTTGGCTAACAACGATAACCGGTATCGATTATGTACAGTGCAGTTTGTAAAATGGATATTTAAATATAATAACCGAATATTATCGAAAGAATTACCGTATTAATTAATTGGCATACATGGTTGGACAATTAGGTCACGATCAAACAAATATTTTAGACGAATCAGCACTGTTTCGAAGACTTACACTGAATTTCGGTCCCCATTCTTGACTCTTGATCTGCTCGATGGTATCCAAGAGTTTCTGCTGTCTCTTCAAAAGACTCATTATCACTTATTATTACTTATACACTTATAATATATTTCAAAGCTGACGAATTAAAATGATATTAATTAATATAATGCCCGATGCTATGACAACATTTAATATTTAACACGGAAACAACACTTTCTAGAAAAGTGGTATATACTCTCTCATTTGCATAATGACATACACAAGATACGGTCGAGAATCTCACGTTATGGATAAAAGAAGAAAGTGGCCTTGTCTACCCCTGCACGTTCAATATTAAATAACTCTCCACGATTGTGCAATCCCGAGTTACAAGCCGTGCTCTTGTGTAATCGTCAATATTTACTTATAGGTACATCCGTATACACTACAAAACGAGAAGCGCGCAATTTCAAAGGAATCCAAATGTTGCCATCGCAAAATAAAATCACTTTTCGCCCCTGCCCCCCGCACAACGAATACGCGTAAAACTATAACGTGCGCAAAACAAGTGTCGATTTTTTATTTAATGCTAATCAGCACTTATTATTTATTGAGATGTTTTTTTTTTTTTAAATATTTGACGTGTTCGACGCGCTTTATTTACCGATTCGCGTACGACGGTTCACAAGCGTAAACAAAACTGAAATGAGGAGAAGAACATGCCTCGATCATATTTAAACTTTCCCATTCTATTCGAACCGAGAAGAAATATAAAATAGTGGGGATAAACCATTGCGGAAGGGTTACACAGCGGCTCTCAACCACGTATACACACAATAAAAAAAAAAACATTCGCGTTTTTTATAATAAAAAATTACATGTTTAAAATGTAAAAAAATAGATATTTTTTTAATGACGTTTCATATACCTGTTTATTTAAAAAATAAAATATATCAGAGTGTCATTCATCGTTGTATATTATTATTTTAAAATACGTGTCCACAAATGAACAACAAATACACGGGCAATGTAACACCGTATAACTGGGGCAGCTTTACGCATTTAATTCATAATTCAACATGTTTATTTAATCGAATTAAAATTGCACATTATTAACGTGAATAATGTATACAATGCGTTATCGTATAATATGCACTTGGGTAAAGAATAATAAGGAATTTGCAAAAAAATATTAAATGTATATCTAATAATGCTATACAAACACATTATTACAGCAAACCGAGCGTACAATTAAAGTATAAATTGTATAAAGTAGTAAAAACATGCCAATATCATGGCCATTGAATAAAAAAAATGATTCTAGATGAAAAAAAGGCCAATAAAAATTTATTTAAAAAATGGACAAACACAAGTTTTTCCTTATTTCAAATAATATTCAAGGTGTACTAAATAAAATACTTAAATATATAAACATTTCGTTTTTTATTAATTTAAATATTTATTCAAGGTTTTTAGGAGCATCGACGCAAATAGGGACGTAGAACTAAATTAAATTCCAGTGTTTAATATTACGATTATTATTATTGGAAGCTATTTAGTAACCTTGTGAGATACTTGCATACAACAAGTCAAAGGGTTAAATTTAAGTTCAAATGCATTGATTACTTTTAAACCATTCGGCATTGAATTATTAATTGCATAGAAGACAACTACCAAGAATACACTCGAAAAAAGGATGTTGGTTATCGTCCATCGCCATCGTGAAGTGTATACGTAATTAAAATAGATTTAAAAAAAATAATCAATACATTCATTCGAAGCGCATGTTTTATTAAAATATACAAAATCCGGAATAAATCAACAAACTTAATAGTTGTGTTTTTTTTAGCTTAAAACTACATGACAATAGACACACAAAGGTTAAAAATACCATATTATTTAATCAGTGACGAGTTTCCCCCTAGGCGCATAAGGTGAGAGCCTGGTGGGGCCTCAAAATTCAGCTCATGAAAGATTTTTTTCATAACGAAAATAATTTAGCAGTATTCCCATGAAAATTCTGCACACAGGCACTGTCAGCGTGTCATTGCCTGCATAGGCAGGCCGTCTATATGGCCAGATTGTGCGGCGCACACATGTACCGGAAGATTAAGAGCGCCAGACACCATGAGGAGAAATTCAAATTCTTAAAATCGATTAAAATTTCCTAATACTTTTTCATAATAAGTTGAATAGTATATAGTTCAGGGGTGAGCAACCCGCGGCCATGTATTATTATAAATTTCTAACGTGCGCACAACATTTTTAAATTTGTAAATGGCCCGTTGTCAAAATATATATCGTATAGTTCAATAAAAGTTCTGCACACAAGCGCCGGATGCTGTCATATACAAGGCGCGCAACTGATTGCCTTCCAGAGTAAAAAACTTCCTGGTTGTAGGGAAAATGAAAATATTTATAGGTGGGGGGCCTCAAAAATGAATTGCGCCCGGGGCATTTCAAGTTTCAAATCCGCCACTGTATTTAATGTTAAAACGTAGGAATAGCTATTTTTTTTTTAATTACTATCGTAGTATTATCTTATCAATTCATATAACCGCAGATTCTAATCAAGTGTATAATCAAAAAAAAATTTAGTTGACTGATAATGTCTAATTTTGTTTTAATTGGCAAACACCCCTTTTTTAACATTTCAAGTACCTATATGATTTTTTTAGTAGATAAATACGTACGTGTTAAATAAATTCATTGTCTGTTTTTTTACTATTATTTTTGAAAATTACAATGGATATTGAACACCACGTTTACAAATTGTGTAAAAAGAGTATTTTTATTACAAATATTTTTTTTCGCTTATGCACGAATGAATCAACCTTGATCAATATCAATGCTTATTGTCATTTTCTGTAAATGATCCATGAAATTACTAAGCAAAAAATAATAAAAGAATACGTATAAATAGTAGGGAGGGAGGAATAGTGTTTGCTCGATTTCAAGAAAATCTCAGTATATTGAGATTTTACACGAGCACAGACATTGATTGGTATTGTTAAGTTTCATAGAGGAAAAATCATTGAACAATATAATTAAAAATATTAATATTAATTTTTTTTAAATTAGCTCCAGACAAAAAAAAATATTTATGCAAATTATTAAACATAGAGCATTATACACTAACAGAAGCTTATCTGTATAAACAATTGTAATCAAATGTACACATATAATAAACATTGCAATATCAAAAATATTACACAATCAGCATTTCGATAGAAAATACATCTAGAATAGATGACTAAATTCAGTTCACCGATCTTTACTATTAATAAAGTTAATAACCTTGACTAAATATTCTGTAAAACATAACAGAAATCAGTGTATAGTTAGTTGAATGTAATAAAAAAATATTTACACTGTGCCGAGTTCTTAAAATAGTATATAATGTGGCCAATACATAACGGTTCAACGGTATCTTTAATAAAATTATATAAAAATGGTGATATAACTATATTATCCAAAGCAATATGTTTTACTATTAAATAGTAAAAGCTAATGGTTAAATAGAGCAATTATCATCAGCAAATATTGTTTATAATATCGTCGATAACACCGTTTTAGAGATACATAGGTGACAATTTAAAATAATTTAGTTTATCGTTTCCTGGTATGTAAATAATTACTATTATTTGTAAACAAGATAGATAACTTTGCGTAATAGGTAAAGTTTCTATTTCATTAATTAATAAAAATATATGTGTGAGTAATATCTGTTCGATGAATTATTAGAATCAAATATTCATGAATGTTCATATATATATATATAATTTCTGAGGCATATTGTGGAGAAACCGTCATAAAATAATATTAAATTATATGAATATTTTAAACTATCATTTATTTTAGAATATTTTGATTATAACAGAAAAATATAAATAAGTTTCAATCTGGATATTTATATATCATAAGCATATTGTTCAGTAACCTTCAAATATGTACTGACTGAAAAAATCAATAAATAACCTAGACATTAGTGCCCTTAACACCGTAAAGCGTTATAACGTTTATTTATAATCGACATTATTTATACTTTTCATATATAATTTGGAATTTAAAAATATATTGACTCTAAAATAAAATTATAACATATACAAACGATCAACTTACAGTTTTTAATTTCTTATTTGTTTCTCGCAAATCCATCATAAATAATATTATTTATTTATATATATAATATTTATATATTCAATGTATATCCCACAACCATCCGATCTCTAACTCGACGACGATTGACAAGTCAACAGTCCGCAGTCGATGTTGCCATAACTGAACGGAGATATTAATTCATAGAAACATATAAAATAATTTAATAGAAATATTTGTTTAAATAAAAATAAAAGCCGTGAATATTTTTTTAACATCTTTGTTTGTTTTATTTTGATTCTAAATTTTAATGTATTTGACAAATAATTCCTATAAGTGTATGATTTATGATAAAAATAAAAACAGTCGTTATTTATTGTTATGATTTATTTAACTGCGTAATAAAACATTTACATTATTATAAATTAAATCAAATGAGTTGGTTTGACGCGAACTTCTATATGGACGACGATCGCGGTGCTTGGACCTGCGTCAGTGCATTCGGTGCATCTGGCAGCCCTGGCGGAGGCGTGCGTCCCGGGGGCGGCCGCCATGCCCGTGGCGGAGGAGCTGGAGCCGGAGCGGCCAGAGCACCACATGTGGCTCGCGCTTAAGAACCATGTCATCCGTGAGCGTAAGCGCAAGAAGGAGGGTACGTGTCTTCTGACAGCTCTGCTCCTCCTTTATTACATTGTTAATTTTTATGTGAATTTTCTATTTCAGAACATGAAGCTGAAGTCGAAGAGGAAAGGCTTAGAAAAGAACGAGAGGCCAGGGAGAGACAAGACGTTATGACTTTAGGTGATTACAAAATGTCAACTATATAATTTTAGCGTATATCTGTCGCTTTTCACAGATCTAATTTGCAAAATTTATATTAACAAGATATCAAATATTTAAAGGTCAATCTTATTCTAGACGTCCGTTAATATATATAGGTTGCATTTGCCGTTCTTCTACGCAAATCTATAAAATTACTAGGAAACGGTTCACTTTGATTGTATCGAATTATCGAATAATATACATAACTGGATTGAATTAATTAAAATATGCTTATATATGTTAGCAATTACCTTATTGTAGATGTTTTGATATATTTCAGATTTAAAAATGTATATTTACTAGTAATTTTTGATAAATCATCAGAAATGTAATAGTATTGAATTATAAATATTATAAAGACAATTTTTTCGGTTTAAATATTAACATTTTATACTTATATTTTGTCATTTCTTTGTTTATTATATAAATATTTAGATTTCTTTGTCTCTGATAAAGATAAGCATACTAAAATCAAATAATTACAGGCGAGACAAGGGAGCAAATACAGCAATTAGAACAAAAATTAACAAAACTTAAAGAAGAAAAACATCAACTCTTCTTGCAATTAAAGAAAGTTCTAAACGAAGACGATAATAGGAAGAAACAATTCAAAGATTCAAAGTTAGTATTGACCCTATGTGTCTATTTTTATTACTGTTGTATCAATTTGCATCAACTTAATTTGAATAAATTGTTTTTTAAATTTACAATTAATAAATTTTTGGTTTTTATATTTTATTTGTTGACTTTCTATATTTAATTTATTTCTCTTAAAAAAATCTTATTTTACTAATTGCATTTATTATTAAATTTTAGCGAAATGATGGTCAATATGAATGGTATGGTACAAGGTGGAAATATGAACCAGGCACAATTATTTTTATCGCCTGCAGTTTCCCAAGGAAACCCCAATCGTCTTCCATTATCATCTCACATACTAAATAAGGTTCGTAACACTATATTTTAATATTTAGCTGTTAATAATTAGATATATTTTTTATGTTAATGACTGTTGATAATTTATTGCAGGGTGGAGGTGGAGGAATGAAACGTGGTCGCAGTCCATCACCTCCTTATGCACCACCTCAAACAGGGCCACATGGCGGTACTCCTTATATGCATCATCCACACCATAAACATCAACATGCATCTCCTTATCAAGGGCCTACACAAAGTATTAATTTATATTTTTATGCAGTACACTCCCAATTATTTGTGTGAAAATTATTTGATGTGCGGATATATGAATTGAATACATGCGGATTATTCCTGCATGTATATGCATCACGGTACAGATTCAATTTGTGTTCACATCATTTTTTCAGATATTCTAGTATAAATTATTCTGTATCCATACGTGGTAGATGAAACTTCTTTGCAAAATATTCGATGGATCACTTTAAATTATTGAAACCGGGTGAACCAATAACATCTGAAGTCTATTGTCGATAATTGGCAAAATTGGAATAAAAACGTCCGAATTTAGTCAACCGAAGTGGAGTAATACTGCAAGAAAACAACGCTCCTTCTCATACAGCAAGAATGACATGAAAAATGCAAGAGCTGAATTGTGAAATTTTATTACACCCGTCATATTCACCAGATCTTCTTCCATCCGACTACCATTTTTATAGATCTATTGAGCACACCTTTAGAAAAAAAAACCAAATGTGAACATGGTTGATCCGTAATCAATTTTTTTATTCAAACCACAAATGGTCATTGAAAATCTACAAAATAGATAGGAAGAGATTCTCAATAACAATGACAATTATATTTTCTATCTACGGCAGATTTTAAGGAAAAAATGTTAGAATTCAACATCGATACGCACCACCTATTCATACATTTCAAATCCGTATGACATAGTTTAGAGATCGAAGCTCTACGAGGTGACGAGAAGTCTCAATATTCCTCAAAAGTTGATAAATACGGCAAGGCTTGCAATGTCAGATGAAAAATGTGTGTTTAATCTAAAATTATCTGATGAATTTGAGTTTGAGATAGGGTGACGCTCTAGCATGTTTGTTGTTTAACATAGCACTTGAAGGTGAAATACAAGACTCCGGGGCAGAAGCATATGGTACCATCCTTAATAAATCGGTGCAGCTTCTTGCCTATGTGGACGACATAGATATTATGACCAGATCTCGAGCAGCTCTCAAGGATGAATGACAGTGTATAATTAGAGCGGCAATTGGCATGGGACTAAGAATCAATGAGACCATAACAAAATTCATGCCCATATGCCAAGGACGATTCATTAAACCCCCGAGAGTCGAAGAATACATCTTCGAGGTCTTCCAGAATTCACATATCTCGGTTCACTTATTACAAATAACAATGAAACTAATTTGGAAGTACGAAGATGAACCATGCTGGCAAACCGGTGCTACTTTGGACTTCAAACGCATCTACGGTCGAGATTCATCTCGAAGAAGACTAAAGTCAAGCTCTACATGACCCTCATGAGGCCCATCCTGACATACCGATCTGAATATCCTGGAGAGGAGAATTCTGAGACAAATATTTGGAGCCGTATTCGACGGGGAATGGTATATCCGAAATAATGAGCTGGCCGTTATGTGTTAAGGATGCGGGACAGTCAGCCGCCGAAAAGGCTTATACAGCCTTCCTGTGCCTGGAGGAAAGGAAGACTAAGACTGAGGTGGTTGGACTGTGCACATAGGGGCATTGCATCATTGAAACTTACTGGAAGATAGAGTGACGTGATGGCAGATCGGATGAAATCGGGAAAGGATGTTGGATGAGGTCAGGGATCTACAATAGGGCTGTTGTGCCTATGATGATTAAACAGAACAACTTAATATTAAGAAATTACGTAATTTTTCCAAATGTCGACAATAAAGGACTGCAGTAACTGTTTCAACCGGTTTTATTATATTTTATGTTGATGATGGTGATGATAAAAATTACTAGTTCGAATTATCCATACTTTTTGTTCATCGGAACGGCCCCTCCCCACCATTAGACCGGATAATTATGAGTGTACTGTACTTTATACTTTTTTTTACTTTCATACTCACAAAACTCATTATTTTTACAGAAATTGAAGAAGGAAGAAATAGAGAAATGGCCAGGGCAGTTTTATGGACCAGTAAACAAAAAATTACCAATATTTTATCCTAAATTTCATTGTTTTCTTAATACTTACGATGTAATTATTATTTACAGAATCAACACAATATAGTTCGGGTGGTGGTGAACATTCGTATTACCCTGTATTGTATCGTCATCATCCTCATGTTCAACCACATCACACACCGCCCAAACAAGTTCAGCATTCGTTGTATCTCGACGTAAAACATGAAATTAAAAAAGAACCCTCTGTAAGATATTTACTTGATTCTTGAAATATGAAGATTACAATATTATATATGATATTTTGAGGTTGTAATATTTTAATTTTTCAATTAGGTACCAATGGGTCTCGGCGAACCACACCAGCCTAATTATCTTTCACAACCTCCGCCGTGTATAACACAACCTCCACCGTCGTCAGCACCGCCGGATCTTTCCCGTCCGGTTACTGTAAGACATGCTCCCCAATCTCAATTGCTTAATGCTCCGCCACCCATGCATCAAGGTGTTAATCAAATGCAGCACAATAATGTACAGGTAAAATTTTGAAACTATTTTATTTTCATTTATTAAGTTTTTTATAAATATACAATGTTTATTTTAGAATCCAAAACCAGGCGGGATAACTTCAGGTTATCCGGTACGTCAGCAAAATCCAACTGTACAAACTCAAAATATATATCCAAACAGACATCGTTATTGACCTCAACTTTCCAGCGAAAAATCTTCGCGTCCAATTGTTATAGTTACATTGGAATAAACATTTTTTTGATAAAAATAAAACTAATCGTTAAAGATTTGACATTTACAAGTTTGTGAGTGATAAAACTTGACATGGTGTGCGGATTTAGTTTTAATGTAAATAAAAAATTTTGCTTAAAAAGTACAATTATGGACACACGTATTACCGATTTTGTAAAAATATCAGAATAATGGAGCCATTCCATTATATTTATATGTCTGCGTAATACGACAATCGTTAAAAAATAACCTTTTATAATGAAAATACTATTGTTAACATATATCTTTGGAAGAATTGAAGAGTATATGATTGTATTCAATTTTGTAGTTAATAATAATCACAATGAAAGCTTAATTGTGGCAAAATTTATCTTAAATATTCCCAATATATTTTTAATTCATCTGTGATATGTGTTCAATCGAATAATATAATTGTAATTATTAATAAAGTTTTAGCAGTTAACTTTACAATTAAAGTAATTAATTTTAAAAGATTGTAAATATTTCGAAATGAATTGTCTATATATATTTAGAATAAAAATATTGTTATAATTTTTCCTCTAGTCTATTTTTTAGTTTGGTAGTTTGTTTCTGTTTTTAATTTGTAAAATAAAATTGTTAATTGATTTTCATTAACACTTTCGTGGCCTGTGATGCATATGTTGCATCATCACTGGTTCGACCATTGCCGGCCGCATGATGTCATCATGATCGCGAGACCGCTTGTGGCCGTGATCTAGCATACACATCTGAACAATCGAATACGTGAATGAATTTTTATTGATCTGCAACTGCTAATGCTACATCTATTTAAAGTAATACTTTCAATAGCGTACGTTTTTGGTAATTTGATGCGGCCATGATAGTCAGTGGTTGGCTCCATTGCCTAGCCGTGGCGATGGGGCCTAATTAGGACCCCAAGTTTTAGATTTTTTTTGAATAACTAATATATATTCTACATAAGAATAAAGAATTCATCAATATCTTGTTTTAAAATGCTTGGAGTCTGAGAGAGACCTCCTTCGGACGACGCAGTTGTTTTCAAGCCGCCGAGACGGATAAGAGAAGTTTAACCTTTACGTCCTGGTGTAAAAAAATGAAGAGCAGCATCCGATGGGGGGAGTAAAAGTCCCCCAAGAATCATAGAGCATGCATCAACACGAGCTACCGCCCGTAGTGATCTAGAACTTGTGAATAGCTCAGTAAAGATGTGACAAATTTTCTTAAACATTCAATGTTTATATTAAACGAGTGATTTGAGTAAAATACAAATCATTGGGATCAAAAATACCCCATCGGAACAGGAAGGTAAAATCAAAAAAAAATTGGTAGAAATTTTCAAAAAATTTTACATTAAACGTAAAATGAACTTTACTCTCGAATATGACTTATATCAGCGTAGAAATTTAAGAATTCGCGCTGATATTAATTGCACATGAATGTCTTGTGTCTACATTCCGATTTTAAGATTTGTGATATAAGATCACAGATCTGAATTTAATATAAATTGACGGATATCGGTGATGCGCTCTCGACATCCGAGTGTTAATTAATAACGTTAACATTTTAGAAAGTTATATTTATGATAACAAGATTTTTATTCAATCTAAACATCGTACGCAATATATGAGAATGAATTATTCAATAACAGTTTAAATATTATTAGCAACAATAAGTCTACTTGATAATAAACGCAAAATCAATTTACTATACATCTCAAGTGTATATGAATTAAACCTGATTGTTTAAATAATGACATAATAATATTTGTTAATTATTGAATAAACATTGAATAATTTCCTGTGTTGATATATAATTTCATCTAGCGCTGCAGAAGATTAAATAGGTATGTACATATTTACTTGCGGATGTTCAAATGTGTTATTTTTGAAGAAATTTGAAGACTCTGAAAGCTGATGTATATAAAGATAAGTAGTCAAGTTGTTATGCAAACATTTATTTCCGTCACTTGAAATGTAAATTTTAAAGATATTTAAATAAACATACTACATTGGATTGCATGAATTTATAAAAATGATATAATAAAAACAATTGATTTAACCCTTTTAGTGAACGCTTGCTAAAAATATATAAAACATATTTAATACTAATTGTGTTTTATTCATATTTTAATGATGAATGATTCGTAGCATGGTATAAGATTTTTGTTGCTTTTTTACAGTAAATAACAAATTTATTTCGAATTTCAACACCCCCGCAATGGTCGCGCGCATTTTAGTTAGGACCAAACTGTTTAAAAAAAAGCGCTCGGCAGTAAAGTAGTCGCCGGCTGTCGGTGTGGTTGCAGTGCTGAGGACATGGCGCACCGCCCTTTAGCAGCCGACGCCCCGTTCGTACCGATCCTCTGTAAGTGACTCACGTCTGATCGAAACAGATTCACATTATGATAAACACCAGTTGTCACATTTATTTGACACTTGGTTTCAAATATCGCTAAATTATTCCCGTGTTTATTTACATAATTTATTATGGCAATGCGAATAATTTATGCGGACGGTGTTATGAAATAAGTTCATTGCTTCTATGTGCATTTCTGATATTTTCATTCGATTAATTTTTGTGCATGTGTGGACGATGACTTGATGACATACTGCAGCGGAGGCTTTCTAATTGGGGGAGGGGGGAGGGGGGCATGGGTTAGTCTCATCATAATATTTGGAAGGTGACAGGATTGTATGATTTATTCCAAAATCAGGATTATTATTTCTTCGTCGCGTTCTCCATTTCGATTCCCATTGGAGAGTGGGATCTATGGTTTAGTAGAAAAAAAAATGCATTCCATACGTGTCGTGGTATGCGAAAAAGTGTTTTAAGCCGCTCGTCGTTAAGGTTCATTATTCCGTTTCGGCGTTTGACGTGTTTATGTATTTCGTTTCGCGCAAAAAATGAGGAGCCAACGTCGCTGATCAATCATCGTTCATTGCAATTTATAATTCTGCACGATTATTTTAGATGGATTTTTTTGCGTGGGTCGTATCTTAATGGGTTATTCGATAATATGGCAATCGATTTATTAATCATATTAATTACACACGTGTGCAGTGGCTTGTGCGAAAATAAATCACATATCCGCAATGAAAGAAAAAAAAACTATACGGGTGAAATCGCGTGCCAATTCTATATCGATTCAGCATCAACATTGATTACACATTTACATCATATATTTTCAGGGAAATAAATAATATTGTAACAGTCTAACATTGTATAGCCTTGTAATGCGAAAGGGCCAATTTATATTTGAATTTCCGTACTCAATAAAAAATATATTGGTGCTTAATTTCATTTCATTGTAAGTACAAGAAGAGCTAAATTTAATATTCGTTCTCCACTATGGACATAAATACAGATAGGACTATGTTGTTCTCATATTTCCATCAATCTATCGGGTCAAATGTGTCTCAAGTACAAATTAATTGATTTATTGCTTATGACAATTTTAACTAACGACTGAAATAATAATTTGCGAATATTGAAAATTAATTTAAAAATAATATTCAATTTTTATTGCTAAAATATGATCATCAATTTAAATTAAATCTTATGCTCGCGATATATTGGTTCCAATAATGTGCGCATAAATAAAATCGTATAAAAAACGTTACTTTAATGTAACCTTTATACATTGATTAAAAAAATAGGTTCGCTGAATTAGAAAAATCATAATAATTTCATATAAACATGATGAGATGTTTTACTTTTTCTTTACATATGTATGTTTTACATGAATGTTTAAAAATTAAAATCAGAACGTCGGGCATATAAAGGGGCAAAAATTAAAAATTGACTAAACATTTCTTGTTAAATGTAAATTATTCTTTTAAAAAACCACTGCTCTTTACCACCAGTTTAAACCTAATCAATTACTGCATTAGAAGCTCCTCATGTTTGTCAGCTATCGACTGATGCAATCTTAATTTATATTCGTCAATGGATATCGGAGTGGTGATAACCAAACAAAATGTTCCAATATTGGAACATTAGTAGCAAGTACGCAATGCTATAGAAAAATACGATACAAGTTACAGAACAGTGCATCACGAAAATATAAAAAAGAGTGACGCCTCCTGGTAAATATATAGAGAAATAAATACGCCATAATTGCTTAACCCCTAAAGACCCAGTGCACATTGCGATGTACATTTAAATGTTTTTTTACAAGCTATTTTACGCGTTATTATCATTGGGACCTTTTTTACGTCATATTGTACGCCTTATTTATTCAGTTGATACTGCCAGTGTTGCCATGTAGAGTAAGAGAATTATGTTACATGGCAATTCTGTGATATAGCAATTCGAATCCGCGATTTTGATACGTCAGATTTTTATTTTTAATAAATCCATTACTTAAAAATATAATCCCATGGTAACTTAAAGTGTATCACACTGTAATTAGAGATCTAACTTTTATCATATATTTTTTTTAAAAAAGGTGACATAATTTCATCTATCCTTTTTATACAATATCTCAGGTAACAGAAATCCACATTTTTTTCAAGTCTGAAAGGATTTCTTAAATCACTCAGATACGCACGGATTTTCAGTACCGGTTATATACGTAAGTCAAGGACCGTCGGTATATATCGATGCTGAAAAGCAATCTTGCCGTATCTCGAAAAACGAAACTTTACAGTGGAATATAAAAACATTTAAAACGTCAATAATTCTTAAACTGAAACAAGTAGAATCGTAGTTTAGATCATTTTAATTAATTGATCGTACATTAAGTAGAAAAAATCCTAATAATTTGAACGCGACATATATCCCATTTTTTTGAGATACAGTAAGATTGCTTTCTAGCGTCAATGTTAAAATATATTGTCCACACAGGAACGAAGTATTACTGTTAGTTCAATGATTTCAATCCAGTGTTAACGCATTGAAAGACGCCTAAATTTATATATCAACATGTCAACACTAAAGAACATGGAATTTTTGTTTGTCGTCATTATCTTGGATTGATCTCAAGACGCCTGCAAATAAAATAAGCACGCATTTTATTTTTACGCAGTGATAGTTCGCTGACAAGGGGTTGTATAGTAAGTAAAACGTCAATATGTTTAATTTTTCTGGGGTATTTTTTATTTCCCATGATATTTATTTTGAAGGGGATCTATTTATAATGGAAAATAGACCCCAAGCAATTCAAGTTAGAATATTGACAAAAAAGTAATCAATATCTTGATTTTTATAAGAAAATGGATTATTCGAAGAATAAAAATGACATGCTTCATAATTTGGTCGATATTTTCTAAGTAGAAAATATCGACCAAATAAATAGATCCCCTTCGGACGACGCGTTTGGTTTCTAGCTGCCGTGACGGATCGGTTAAAGTAAAATAAATATCATGGGAAATAAAAAATACCCCAGAAAAATCAATATGACGTCTAAATGACACGCGTTACGCCGCCGATAGACCGACCGTCACCAGTAGACGTTTCACTCGCACTTGGCACATCGTACCGAATGCAAGCTAAAAGAAATATCACACCAATGTCAATAATTATTTATAATATTTATTCTTTAGACATTTTCAGACAAATACAAAAGGTTTGTAACACGTAGGATTTATATTAAAGGAGTTATTCGAGAATAATTGGGGTCCCAAATAGACCCCGCCGGCACGGCTAGGTTAAATCAACGCGCAAAAGACCCGACAACAATGTGTTAAAACTGTGTTAGCATCGAGCATCGGCCAGAATTACATTGCTCAATTGAATCGAAACAATAAAACAGACAAAGAGACGGTTCGAGGTGCGACGCGCATGAGCAGCGCCGATTGATTTTCGCGGTGTATCCTACGCCCAAAATTTAATTATAGATCCCTTTTCCGCAAAAGGCATCATGTTAAATGCGGCGAGATGATTTCCACGCCAATTTAAACTAGTGAACAATCACTTTGGCAAAAGAGAAAAGTTCAATCAACCGAAGAACCGGTCATTATTGCGCTGCGCCTACCCGCGTCCAGTTTTTTTCCTTGCGAAGGATCCGATCCTTAATCGCGGCCGCTATCCCCCCGTGGCCGACATTTTTGGGGAACTTGACCTCCGCAAATAGACGGCGCGAACTGAAAAGCCGATTTTTTGTTGTTGTTGTTGCCGCTCGTGTCCCTCGCAGAAACCGCAGAGCCCGACGCCATCTTGCAAACTTTAATTAATTATGCGGTGTGGCGTGAAGAAAACTCTTAACGATATGCACGCGGCGATGTAAAATCGTGAGTGTCAACTCGATACCATTTGCGGCGGACACGTCCCCGATACCGGCCAGCCCCGATACTAATTCGGTAACTGGGCCAACATAGATTGTCAAGAGAGACCGTCAGTGGAAAAATGAGACGCCCTTACCGGCTTCGCCATTGTCAGATGGTGCCATATAGAGATGCGGCCGCTTCTTTTACAACGGTACCGGCGCTGGATCGGGTTTTTGGTACGAATTTAGTGCCGGGCTATTTCCAACATGGACGGTGTCGTTGACTTCCCGGAATCTCGGTCGCAATCCTCTATGAAAAACCACGCGGAGACAATGCTAATTGCATTTTTTATGGAATAGCCATGTGTTTTCCGCAACGTCCTACGCCAAAAGGTAATTGGATACATGTAAAGAAGAAGAGGAAAAAAAAACGCCATTATACTCAAGCCAGTTTGAAACAGTAACGGAAGATAAATTGACAAAAGTAAACTGGAATATTGATAATGGTTTCCGATTGGCAGGTGTGTTCCTTCATTACCATATCGGGTACGAGCTGTATAACAATTGAAAATAAAACTCGCTGCAAAAAAAGAGATACAAACGGAAAGCACATTATTATTTGGAATTGTTCCAAAAAACGGCGGAGAGCAATTCGAGTTTAGAAATGAAAAATGACAACACTGCAAGGCGTCCTTTTATAAATTAGCGTATTGTATTGTAATAAACGTATGAATAATTTCGTAGGATTAATCAGATGTTGCACAAAGAGAATAGCGTGACGCAGAAAACTGATTAATAAAAAAATTCTGTGCAAAACCTTGGTCTATTTCGGTCGGAAAATATATAAATGGAAATGTTCGCGTTTAGAAAAACGCTCCATGTCAACTTTCTCGAATTATTAACGTTCGATCATTTATTTATTGCTGATATTTTAGAAACTTGTTCATAAAGCAAGGTGAATGAATAGCCTAACTAAACGAAAATGTTGTACAAACAATAATGATAAATTAATAACAATAATTGAATCGACTCTGTAGGTAGATAATTTGAAAGTATATATATTTTATTATAACAAAAAAATATATATAAATAATCATCTCAGCGTTGATTGTTAGTGACGCAAGTCAGGAGCGGAAAATTGAAACTGATTGGAAAATGCATGACATGGGTCACTAACCTTTTCCTTCGATGAATCATTGAATAAGAAGAGCGGAACACGCATCGCTGTTTGAATATAACTGTACATTATCCAAATCGAGTCCAAACTTGACAACAGCCGAAGGATTAATAATAACAGTTTAAGCATCGAAACCAAAGCGTCGGCTTATAATGATTCGCAATTAATACCGCGACGATGCACGTTCGATACAATGCGAAATACGTGTCAATAGAAAAACACGATTTTATATATCGAACTGGTTCGCAACATGAGACCGCATTGCACGTGTACACACATGCACTTGAAATCATAATATATAATTATTAATAAAATAAAAAAATGTCCCACGATAGTTGTCAGGGCACGTCATTGGCGGGTCGTTAGCACGAGAGTGGTAGATCATCCTCAAAAAATTAAAAAGGTCTTCGCATTGTTTTGGGTTCGTTGGCATCGTCTCCCCCGTACGTAAGCAAACCAGCAGACGGGTAAGTATCAACGGTGTTTGTGTGTGTGCATGCACACAGAAAAGCGACCCGGGAGAGCTGCGAGCGGAGGGAGATAGCAGTTTAGGATCGTCACCTGAGGAGGGTCAAGGTCCTCGAATGTGCAACGAATTAATAGACCGTTTGTTTGACGCGCGACCTTTGTCCGCCGGCAATAATTGAAGAGGTTGTGCGATGTCGCAACGGTCGATAAGAGAACAGTGGCACTCGATGCATAACCGTCAGAAATGGACATGTGAAATACGTTTCAGATGCTAATGGCGAATAAGTGCCATCGAACAAAGGGAGCCCGTGGCTTGGTTCGCTGACTTCGAACCGGGGGCAAACGAACCAGACGGTCAAAAACGCATAGACATTTTCCAATCTTTCGAGGTCACCGAACCCCCTGTTACCGTGGGCGAAAGTTGGAAAAGCTCGACGGAAAAACCCGATCGAGAGGATGCGACGACCGATCCGCGAGGCGAACGAACGCCTGAAAACCGAACCGACCACTCAATTTTCGCACAACAATTAAATCATGTACAGCTTGCAATTGCTCAATTCGATAAACTAAATATTTCATAAGGCGGCGTGCACTCGAATGGCGGCATGGCAAAATAATGACATCATAATAATATTTTTTTTGCATAGACATATTAAAAACACATTTGTTTTGAAATCGGATGATGTGCCAAACGTTAACATGCTCGGGCGCATACTTCATGCTAATCGTTTCGATGCAGACTTGTATTACTGCATTTTAAAAATATCTCGTTTTAAATTACAGTGCAACCTCTAAAGAACCCTGTGACTGCTGAACAATCAGCGAAAAACATCGCGACAGCAAGGGGCTGTGTCAAAAGTGTTATGAAATGATATCGGTGAGATCACGTTGTAATAATTTTATAAAAATAATTTCAACATCCTTGACTTTAAAGATAATCGATAAGACATGGCGAGAAGTGTCTTGCAAGATAATGAACTCGACCTCGGTGGAATTACGGCCAGAATGTGACAGAAAGTAATATTCGGGATTTTGCGATGAAATTGTGCCTGGATTTGGATGTATGGAAGGAAACTCGCATCAGAAGAACTATTGGAGCCTCGTATTGAAATTGTACGTAATGTCAATCAAACAAAGAAACCATCTTCTTTAGGTGCCTTGTCCGTTTTCGGACGTAGGCGAACTATTAATACTTGTTCTTGTTTTTTATCCATGTATTTGTCAATTTTTGGCGAGCTGAAACAATTCTGAAGCTCCCAATCCGATCCAGTCGTACATTAACGTAGTCACCATACTCTAATTAATCTAAAACTTAGAATATGGTCGAAGGTGTAAATTAAATGTTAAAATGACCAAACAAATAATGTGATTGATTACTAGAGGGACATTTGGAAACAAGAATTATCCCCAGAAATGGATTGACCTGATATTTTAATTCCGACTTAGGTTCGCTAGTTCAGGATTATGCGGTTCTAATTTTTTTTCCTTTGCATCATTTACATTCTGCGTTTTAACCTAGCAGTGCCGATGGGGTCTATATGGGATCTAAAGTTTTTGAGTTAATATAATTTTAATATAAATTAGTCTAAAAAATAAAAACAATATTCGCTTCTGTCGCCCCGCGCGAGATGTTTTTTCTCGCTCGCATTCGGTACAATGTGCCGATTGGGAGTGAAACTGTGCGGCGAGAACTCGGCTGGGTAGGCGGGCGAAGATGAGAACCTTGTAGCTAATAAGGGTCGGTTCAACCGATTAAAAACTCGTTTTAATTAGTACAGCATCATCTTCTTTATCTGAGACACTCAGGGCTGTGATATAAGAAATTTAATATGACACTGATGAGACGCCTTATCTAGAAGAAAATACCTTATTTTATCGCACATGAAGAAGAAAAAAATCCAGACTATTCCAAAGATCTTGCCAAGCAATTAGATTTGGAAGTCCATGGCAATGATGTTAACGGGCTGTTGGATTCAAAGAGTTAGGAGCTGATAATTTATGAGCATATAGAGATGCATGAGTAAAATGTCACTTATGAGTTCGACACTTTCAGACCCAGTTCCACCAGAAAAACACAAGGTCTCAACTGAAAACACAGACTCCAACGAAGCACGTGTTATAACTACAAAGCAACAAATTATAATCCATATAAGATTGACAAGAAAAATGTGTTTGATTGAGTTTTGAAGCCATTACATAACTTTTTTAGTACTTGGCCTCAATTAGGGGCTGTTTCCTCATTTTTTTTCATTCATTTATGTACCATTTTTGTGTTTGAAAACGGATTGGTTGGATTTTAATTTATTTGTACAGAAAAACTGTTTCTATATTCTTCAGTTTCCATATTTGTCGAGAGCGTAACGTCAATGTTTCTGGTTAATATAAAAAAAAAACAACGATATACCGTTGTTTTGCAGTCAAAGTGTTAAGTTAGATTTTCATGCATCAGAAGAAAATGACTTAATTAAAGAAACTGGATTTTGTCAGTGGATTTTCAGTCCTAATAAAAAAGCGATATGAAAGTCTACCACAAAAAAAAACAAGTTCTATCGTGTATGTACACCGCACAATGTGAAGATTAGCCTGAGGGAAGCAGTGAGATAGATAAAACGAGATAAATCCCAAATCTCTCCGCAATTGAATCGTATCTAATATCAAAAAACACACAGTTATCCAACGATTATAATTTACGACACATATGTTTGAAACGAACAGATAAACAGATAAAGCGCATATTGGATAATTTTAACAAAAAAAAATGCGTCATACGGATACATTGATCCATTCAACGAGCGTTCGCATACAGTATAGCAACAACCGGTGCAGATGGAACACAAAAAAGCGGGACATTTTGGTCAAAATGTTGTGAATAATCAGAGGTCATAAAATTCTAATTGAGATGCCAGATAACGATTTTTATTTAATAAACACGGTTAATTGATCGTATATCTTTTGTTGGCAACGCGCTGTTTGACCAGGTCACGGTGGTGATAAATGCCATCAATTTTCTTAAACAATGTGGAAAACGGCTCAAGCCGAGTCGCAATTTAAATTTTTCTAACACTGTTTCATTATAAATAAACACCTGATGTTTTGATGTGTTGTTTTGATGCGTGGAAAAAAATCGCTTGAACAAACAAACGTATCGGTTGCCGTTTCGATCTCAAGGACTCTCAGAAAATTCTCAAAAAATAACTCGGTTCATCGAGAACGATGCGTCCGATTTGCATGAAACAAATTCGACGGGAACGGACGTTGTCACGACATCCGAAACACATACTGATACAGTATAATCAATATCTGATCGATCGTTGTAGCATGGAGTTGTAGGTAAATCATAGAGACGCAAATGTCATTCATTATAATTTAATTAAAACAGTATTGCGATAGTAGCTGACACGGTTAGCTTCCGTGTTGCATAATTCCAGCCGATACAATGAGTAATTAGGTTAATTATTGAGAAATTATTATACAATCTGCACTTATTTATGAAAAATGTCGATTCAGACGATGTGCACACTCCATCGGATCCAAATCCAAATAGAATGCGGGATATTGGATAGCTCCGGATGGGAGTCACGATGACGTACGGTGCAAATTGGATTCTTACTTTTTGCGCTCGATACGACCGGTAATGCAAAAATTAATTATGTACACGAAAAAAGATTGCCCAGAAGACGTGAAAGATAATGCTCAGTAATGCATGAGTCATGGTGATTACCACACCGGTACTCACACATTCGCGCCCAGAACGTATTCGGCTCCCCATCTTCAGTTATGAAACGCGCTCTTCTGAAAATCATGCGTGCGTGAACGTATTTGCGGAAGGAGACGCACTCTGGCACCGAACCAAATCTCCGAAAAAGCTTGTATGTATACAAAAGTGACCTGTCTTTGTGAATCATCCGATTGCGATTGGACGATTTCCACGTTTCAACAAAATTTCCGGGTAAGATCCAGCGCCAAAGATGTTTAACAGCGACGTCCGCTAAAATGATTAACACCAAATTGCGACTGAAGATAAATAAACGCGTAGGTAACAATCGGCGAATAATTATGCTGAAAGATGGCGTCTTTGTTGTAAGACGACAAAGAATCCTCTTTATTTTTGAATTAGAAGAATCCCTCTATTATTAGCACGCGTTCAAAACATCTGAACATCATCAGGATCGAGACCTCTAAGCTGCGTATTATTGCTATAACCTTTGCCAGACGTATTGGCCCAAAATATTTTTAGCAACCATAATGGACGAAGTTTTTTTTTATTTAATTAACCTAGCCGTGGCTAAATTTGTCGAAAAAACTCTAAAGCAGCGGTTCTTAACCTGGGTTCGATCGAACCCCAGGGGTTCGGTGAGTCAGTCTCCCG
>JAGXCT010036791.1:0-83704 GCA_022495035.1 Philopotamus ludificatus
TATACATTTATTAATATTTATATCACCTTAATATAAATATATTAGGGTTATCCTTAACATTGAATTTTTAATTATTATAAGTTTAATTTGGTCGTCACATAAAATTTCAAGGGTTGTCAACATAGAACGCGTTCAAATTGACTCGATTATACTTTCGCCGGAATTATACGGCATTAGTTTAGAGTTCGCTTAATTTATTGAAGTAATCTGCTTTTGATAAGCATCTATTTGTTCCTATTGTGGCACAGAACCGGAATTGAGTAGGCCCTAACTGAAATGAGCCCTGCGCCGAAAGCGAAACCGCCAAGGTACAAAGACTCATTGATGAAAGCTTGTGACCTTAACGTGCTACTGAACAATAACGCTCGTACCAAGGGGTTGCTGGGTACTATCGGGCCAAAGTTTGTTCGTCACCTGCGAACCAAATGATTTATAATAAAAATATTTTAATACGTCGAAACCAGAAATTCCATATAAATCCGAACACATTCTCCCCATTCTATTGGCTTTTAACGTCAATGGCAACCAAAACGTAGATAATCTATGATTCAACCGGCTCGAGGGAAAAATGGGAATCTTTTCCTATCTCAGCCGCAGACAATGCCTGAAAATAATACTAAAACATTTATTTTGCGATAAAAAGTAGACACTAAATCTAGCTTAACATAACAGTAATTCAAAATTTTATTATTAAATATATATATACATATACTATATAAATCACGAATTGAATTTTTCTACAGATAAACTTGCATGATACCAAAGGAGAAGTCACTGATGCACGAACGACCCAGACGCCACCCCCCAGCTCTAAAACCGTATGTCTACCACCCCCACTCTAATATGCACACATAGAGGAATCGTAAATCCCAAATTCCGGACATTTCATTAAAAAAGTTTTGCGTCGGCTGAAGAAAGGCCTGAAGCGCGTCTCGCAACGAAAATGTTACAAATTTCTCTACGAGCTGTTTGCGAACTTTTCTTATAATCTCAAAGCCCACCACGACATTTATACCGTATGTAAAAATGACATTTTTAATAAAATGAATATCTGATATTCTAACGCTGACATTATTTTAGCAAAAAAATATTATTTTAAATATTAAAATAATATATATAAATTGGGGATTGATATCCTCATAAATAATACAAATTTCGCCATTAAATCGAATCAAAACTTCGGCCCGAAATTCACACATTAGACAACTTGATACAGCGCGCCTCGTTCAACATCAGAACACACGCATTCTTTAATTAAATTACATTCCCGAAAATTCCTTGATTTATTAAGGTCGGGAAAATTCACTGGGCACGGCTGAGTCGGGAAAGGCGCGAGCTCAAAATTGAAAACTGAAAGCAGATGCCGAATGTGGTTGGCAGAAACCATTTTCAGCTGAAGATTTTAGTGATTTACGCGCGCCCGAGTTGTGCGGTCTAGACTCTTGCCATCACATAAAATTATAATATCGGGGCGGTGGTGAATGAGAATAAAAAAAATATACACCGGCACACGTGCGATATATAATATAGTTCGATATAAAATTGAAATTATTGCACGTCTGGAGGCCATTATTATAATAAACGGGCGTTGGAAAATATTTTAGTGCGAAATCGGCGAATAAATTATCGGCAGACGCCCCATAAATACCGAAGATCATTGACATATTCGAGCGAATATTAATTTCTTCCGCTGTGTTCGGGGAATTAATCAGATGCAAACAAAGCCATTTATCATTATGAACAAAAATTATTAATATCTACATGTTTATCTAGATTTTGTACAAATAGGCAAATCCCTAAAAATAAGGCTGTTATATGATACGGTTTCGGTCTAAGACGGTTGGATATTTGAGAAAAAATTCCCTGTTTCTTACTAACATGATTGAAAAGAAAAAAAATTAGAGATACAGCAACAATCATTGAAATCCACTCAGGCTAAATAAAGATTAATTTTTATAGTTTTCAAGCATAATCAGGGGGAAAGGGTATGATTTTTTTTTATATAAAGTACCGTTTTAGTTCACTACTGTACCAAAAGTTAATGTTGTATATTGTGATAGTGTTAAATGTAGTTAAAAACAAAAAGAGAACATTTAATATGAAGAAGATGAACTCACGTGACAGACCGAAAATTGCAACCTTATATAAGGTAAATAAAAGTACCTGCGAAATTACAGCATTGGTGGGGTTAAACTAATTTACAGTGGCTCAAATTATAAAGAAATTCTAAAAAACTGGGGCTGTAGAGTGTAAAAAAGGAACATGACCAAAGCGGAAGATAACCGCTCCAGAAGATCGTCTTTTAAAAAAGTTTTCCTCAATCAATCGGAAGTGTAGAAACCGAAGTCAGTGTCAAAACGGTACGGAGAAGGCTTAGGAAAGTTGGTTTACGGCAAGATCACTGGCGAAAAAACTACTTCTGTAACAAATTTATACCAAAAGACTCCAATGGGAAAAACGTTTACCGGACCTGCACCAAAGGGGACTGGAGGAAAATTATCTTCGGGCATGTTTTTATACTATGGATGTTTTCATACTTTTCTTACTATGGAGATCAAGATTTTGGTGCTCGTCTATGGAGCGATCAATGCAGAAATTTATAAAAGAATCATTAATGAGAACCTTGTTCCATTCATAGAACAACCCCTATCTTATTTAAACGACTGCATCTTCCGAGACGATTCTGCACTACGCCATCGGGCTAAAACAGTGAAACGTTTTTTAATTTAACTATTTATTTTAATTTAGGGTAAAAATATCCAACATTATTTTTCTTATTTTCACTGGCCAAAGATTTACTAGAACTTAAAAACTTGATATTTCAACATCGTCATGGCCAGGCCAAAACAAAAATCAACAGAGAAAAGCCTGCCAATTTAAAATCACTAATAACATTAATAACAAGGATCTAGTATGAAAGGATAAGGGCAGACACAATAAATAACTTAGTGGATTCAAGCTGTTATAAAAAATAAAAGAGGAACAACAAAATATGATTTTTCTTTAATCCTGTTTAAAGTTTGCCCGTTGCAAATAGCACAAAATATTATTACGAAGGTTTCAGTCAAAAGCAAAAAAAAAAATGTTTTCAAATAATAGTAGCTCGCGGACCACATGCGTACCTAATAGAATGCATATGAAGGTAATTAAGATACAGTGTGATTCAGATTTGAGGTGAGAAAATACTTGAAAATTCACTTATGAGGCTATTTTCATATTTGGAAGTTCTTGTGTGTGTGAGCAATTATGAAAGGTAATAAGTCACGTCAGAACCACATTTACTGACATTAACCCTGGGTCAGTTTTGAAACTAATCACTGCGAATAAGATTTCTTCCAAAGTAAGAAAGAAAGTAGCAGAGAAAAGATGTGAAATGTCAAGAAAATACATTAATATTATCGTTATTCTCAGTTTTTTACTTTAAGAAATAAACCAACCTTTCAATTAAAAATTATTCTAAAGTTTTTATTATTTTTGTAGCCTAAATAAACTTAAACCTTGTTGATTTAGCCCATGTCAGCCTTTGAGTTTGATACACTTGTAGTAGAACATAAAACTAATTAACTACATTGCGGATAAGAAAATAAATATAAATTCTTTTCTCAATTAATGTATAGATATTATCTTAAAATTGAGAATCGCTATTAGAAATTCAGGAAATATATTTTATAAGAATAAAATGCGTAAATCTAATACTGGAATCTATCATAATATTTTTTTAGAAATATTAAGGAATAAAAAAAATGGATGAATATCTCATTTAAGCGATAGGATGTCACTTTATTCATCGAATTCGCCAAGTATTCAGAGAGGATATTTTTTTATTATTTATTTCCTAGAATTTAGCACACACACTCACTCTAACGAAAGCCCCTAGCACAGCTAAGGAGAAACGTTAAAGACAATTACACCAACAACGGGACAATGAAGGAGATTTACGAACTTCCTAGTTCCGGGGTTGCCGCAGTCGGGCATTGTTTCATAAAGCCAAAAATGAAACCGCCTCCACCCCCCCGAAGAAACTCAAGTATTATTATTAATATTAAATTTAACAATGTCGTCCCTGAGACAATGTTTGATTAAGCAACGGCGAGAGTCTCGTCTTTAATTAGCCGAGTCAAGGGCGAGTGAATTTTCGAGAGAATTTTCAAGGGCGAACGGAGGTCACGGGGTTGATTTATAACCCGAGAAATTAGACCGACATATTGGATTATGAGGCGTCCGGTCGCCCATTACGCGCCATGTAGTCGACGCCGGCAAAAGTGTTATGACACATCTGACTTTAATATCCAGAGATGAATTATGTTCAGCGAAAAGAAAATGTGTTACGTTTTTAATATGGGAAAAATAATATACGCACTAGGTAACATGACATTAAAAAATGTATTGAAGATAAATAACATTTTTCATCATATAAATAAACAAAAATAGTATTGGAATAAGAAAGTCATAAAACATCGAGTAAGTTACAATCGTTCTAGGGGATATCCGTAAAAAACTACTTAGCATACGATTCTTTTCAGACAAGATTAGTTCACTTGGCAAAGCAATTCTTCAGCTATTGATTGGTACGAATTCAATTTCTTCGGCTAAACGAGAAGACATTTACAAAGAGAAGTAGTCAAACGAAAAAGGTAAATTTGTCGCGTTTAAAGTCAAGAATACAGTAAAAAAAACTAACTAAAGCATTTCTTAACTAAGAACAGTGAAAAAATCATGTACATCTCAGCGACGTTAAACAAATAGGACATAGTCGCAGCCAAAAGCGATCGGCCTGTAAGAGGTTGCTGTTGGAGAGAGTTAGGCCCTCCGCACACGTATCGACTTATTCGCGACGCGAGTTGAAAATAAGTCTGTTTAGTTAGTTTAGTTCCCTGTCTCAAAAACGTTTCGTTCCAAGATGGCAAAAGCAATATTATTTTTGGGGAGAAATAGAAAATAATAAAGTTCTTTATAATCAACTACATCGATCCCTCGTATTACGAAAACCCTGATCATTTAGAGGCATAAACATAGAATATATTCTTATACATTGGAGGCCTAAAAAGAGAGCTTGGAAGACGACTTCAATTATTTAAAAATAATAATAAATTATATTGATTACCATGGTTTTTAGCGTTTTTCTTTTGGTATCCGCATCTGTATAGGCATTCCTAATTTTGCACAAGCTCTAAGTTTTTTTTACGTCTCTTTTTTTGCGGTTTTTATTTATCCAGCTTTTTCAAAAAACGTATCTACCTCGTAAATCGAGGAATGGATAGGAAAAAATATTTTTTACACAATTTAGAACATTTTATTATTTCTTTTGTAATAAGCATAATAGATTTATTGACACAATATGTACTGAGTTTTGATCCGACTGATCCAGAAAAAGTCGCGCTCGTGTACGGTGTGAGGCTGTATTTAGATTGAAAACTGATTGTGACAAGGTCAAAACAAGTTTCCTACTCGAAAAATTGTTTACGGAAAATGGGTAGACCTTATTAAAGAAGATTAGTTCGAGATAGGGACGTGAACAAATGACGAATAGCTAGAGACAGGAAACTACGTTGAAGAATACTAGTGAAAAAGAGTAATTCTCATCCTGGGAATAAGCGCCGAGAAATGTAGTAGAAACGCAAGAACGATTACTTTTATAAAGTTGATTAGTAAAGGCTTTTACTTTATGTTTTAACTTAATTAATTATTTTTTTCCTTCCGACAAGATTTAAAAAAATAATTAATTAGAATAAATAGACAATTTAGTTCTAATTCCGTCAATTTACTATTTTTTTTTTAAAATACTGAATAATACTACGTGTATTGCAAAGCATACAACAACGACAATAAAAAAAATACGTAAAAATTGTACAAAAGTACGTACTTAACTATTGAGGAACGTTTCGGTAACCGTACTTCTAACGTTCTCGCAAATTACACTTATACATACTTAAAGCTCAACGAATGTTCCTTTTACAAAATTTCTCTATAGTTGAATTGCGAAATTATTCTCAGAATTCAATATACTATTACATTTATCTTTATTATTAATAAAATGCTCGCGTAAGCAAGGACTCGTTCATTTTATTGAAATGAATGAACTCGTTAATTTTATTGAATGATAAAAGCTAAACATTTATTTTAAAATGTCAATATATTTAAGTATCTTATTCTCTTATTATCTATTCAATTTAATGATATTTTATTTAATTATTGAAATGTGTGATATGATACAAATTGCTAGCAAGTGTCTCTCTCACATAATATTTCTTTTGTACGATATCCGCTTCCAATAAATTTTAACAACGCTCCAGAGACACGGTCTGGATATTTCACACACAACCGCGGCATTCATAAAGGACTTCCTCCACATTGTCGTGGAAGATATTCGTCCGGAAGGTGCGGGAGAGGTCCGCCGGAGGCCCTCGTCTTCGGAGATAAAGATATTGTGCCGTGTCCTCCGACGGGGGGGCTGGGGTTGGAGGTGAAGCACTCGGGGGATGAAATATGATCCTCGACGACTGTCCTGACAGGTATTGAATTATCCCCGGCATACGTTCCAGCAAAACAATGGCCAGGCTGCCGGTAATCGCAGATATTTCACGATCAGTCTCCGGTACCATCGGCAGATGGGAGGAGATAGTGACGCAGTGGAACCTGGCCAAATTGATGGATATCTCCGGACGGAACATGAAATTATCATAACGATCCAAATATAGAAATAAATCGAATCATCGTTGGGAATATTTCGCAGAGGCACGGGGAGATAGCGGAGAGAGAGCTCACGCACCGTAATTTTGCTGAAGTGTGAACATTTACGAGGATATAAAATAACACGTGGATCTTAAATAAACCCGTTTTGCGCACGAATATTCGTATGTGCACACGTGTAATTTTGTACCGCTACTTTATCTAGCGGAAGTAAAGATAGGACGTAAAGGTCTGTTCAAACAACAACGTGCCCAACAGTTTCTGAAATATACTATATACATAATATCCGGTACCTGACCTTTTTCGGGATTTCGGCACCTTGATTAAATTAGAAATGTTACCTATTAAAACTACCAATATGTTCATATTTGAAACTTTTAAATGGGAAATTAAATTTAAATACAAAAAAAAACATTTAAAGAGATTTAATGAAAATTTATATTAGATTCCCGAAACGCAAAATTTGCGACCCCGAGGTCTCCCAGTTTTGTCTCAGCTGCGTAAAGCGCTACCCCAGTCACAACATTATGTTGATGCGATACGCATGTTCGTTTACCCGAGGCGGCGTGTTATTTTTTTCAGCCGTAAATCGCCGCCAGCGTTTAAAATCCAACCATACTCCGCGTTCGGGGGCGGATTCCTGAGCGCTTTTCCCTGTCAGGTAATGGGGGTTGCCGTGTAGACGGCGAGCCCCCAGGTGATAAAGCGCGGATCTACCGCGGGTCACGTGACGTCGACCCAATTGGAGTCGCGGTAATCTCGTGAGGATGTGCTCGCCGGACGGCCGTTCGGTAGGAGAGAAAAAGGAGCGAGCTGCGCTGGCAACACTGGCTGATTTGATTACGGGACGCGATATCGGCAATCAGCGTCATCTATCCCCCCATTCCTGTGGGAGATTACGGCAATACGTGATTTTAACAAATACACACACGAAACACTTTCAGTATTTCTTATATACACTTATAAAATATTTATTATTAAATAACAGATCTGATTTCAGGGGTGTTTATAAAAGGATACGATTTATTGTATGGGGTTTCGGAAAACTATAACAATAATAATACTTACATTAACTAACATTAATATTACAGAGCGTAGATGCTAATCGTGATAAGTGATCTTCCGAGTGTTTCTGAGAAAATTCAGAATGATGCTGGTTGACAGAGAGTATTTATTAAAATATGTTAAAAGATATTAAAAGATCGACATACAGGCGGACCTCAGCTTTCGCACATTCGACTTTCGCACAATTCGCTATTTCGCACATTTTTCAAAAATCTTTTTTTTTTTAAATTGTTTCCAAAAGGCATAGCATAGTGATAGATGAAATGGAGAAATCTTTATGTTATTGGATAAGTAAGCAAAATCAAGAAAACATCCCTCTGAGTACTTTAATGATTCACGCTAATGCTGTTAGTTTGCATAAAGATTGGAAGGCTAGACTAAACGAAGATTCTAACACAGTGTTTCATGCAAGTAACAGCTGGTTTTCAAATTTTAAAACAAGGTATTCTTTACACTATATTAAATTCACCGGAAAATCATCTGATGCGGATGAAGATGCTGCAAAAGACTTTATTTCGTCATTGTCCAAAATTATTGAAGATGGAGAATATACCTCTAGTCAAATACTCAATGTAGATGAGACTGGTTATTTTGGAAGAAGATGCCTAATCATTCTTACCAAGAACGAATCAGTTGCCCTGGTCATAAACCTTCTAAACTTAACGGTAGAGATGTTAACGAGATGATTGAATCTCATTCTGAACCCTTGACTAATGAATTTCTAATGGACCGACAAGAGAACGAAAATAGTATACAAATTGAAAGTGAGGAAGAAGAACCAGAAGAAATCGAAGCTTTTACGCATCTCGAGACATTTTTGAATATTATGGAAGAATGTGATCCCAATGGAGAACGCATATCTCAAGTGCGTAGGGCGATCCATAATAGTACTGCAAAAAAGGTAGTAAAATACAACTAACCCTTGACAAGTTTATTAAGAGAATATAATTTTTATTTAATATGTACTTAGTTTAGTATATGTACGTAGTTAAGTACAATTTTTTTGAGTCGTTTTTCGAACATTTAACTTTCGCACACATTTTCAGGAACCAATCATGTGCGAAAGTCTAGGTCCCCTAGTACAGTCAAGTTATGTTTAATACGATATGGATTGTCTATAGAAATCGCATAAGGAAATTCAAGAAATGAGATAAAATGAAAAATTGATCAAACCAATAATTTACCCATATTTATTTATCGATTTTTAAATCACTATTTTTCGCTAAAATTCATTTAAACGTAGATTCTATGTATCAATTAAATTGAATATTTTTAAATTATATGCATTTGTGTATTCAACGAAGCCCGATAGCTGAAATGAATTAACCTTAGAGTGTTGTGTTAGTACGATTATATCTATCAGCTAGAGCCCTAATAATAAATAAAGAATATTAACCCTTTTATCGCTAGAGAAATTTACATAATTTTGTCCTGTGTGTGAATAAATTTGCAAATCTAATTAAAACTCGAATTTATAAACGAAACAGATTGGTTCTAGATATTCCCATGAATCGAATAAACACATTCATAACTGAATAACTTTTACACAAAGTGTGTGCGGTGAAATATGTAGGTTGTCACACCGGGATGACCATAGCAGTTATTATTATGTATTTATACATCTGACTACGATGGATGCATGGCATAACAGAAAAAATCCAAAGCATCATTCCCCCAAATAAATATTATAAAGATGCAAGGGGAATGAGTCTCTCACACTTATATTCCCCCCAGTGTCAAACCACGACACTGGTTAATTTTAATATTATGTCAGTTGATTAAAAACTTATATTATTTGTATATAATTATTTATTCAACGAAGTATGGATGGCACTTAATTAATATATTCCAACGCGCCAACCTACCAACACAAATATTTTTATAAAACATGTTTTTTAGACTATCTGATTATTATTTAAGCACAGTCGCGGTTAACCTACAAGCCACAACATTAGTTAAGTGCTTACTACATATTGACAACACCTTCCGACCTACTTGCTTTATAACAAAATGTTGTAAGCATGTAATGAAAAATATTTCTCTGAGATAATAAAGGTGGAACAAATCAAGAAAATCCAGATAATAATATATAATCTGCCAATAAAAAATAATTTAAGGTAATATTCACAAATACTAACCAAAATTAGTAGTTTATAATTCTATTATGATGTATGTATACAGTTAAATATTAATATTATAATAATACGAAGTACAATGATGGTCAAATCTTTCTATACTCTTGTCAATATTGTCCGTCATATCAAACAAATAAGGCCCGAAACGTTATTCCGCAATGTCCAAAGATTTTAATAAAATTTGAGCTGCCATTTTGAATGGCCGCTCCAGTCGACGTCGAATCAAATTGTCGACACGATATTTTCCTTTGGCACACACGACACACACAGTTCGGCGGGTATTAAATTGCCTTACACGCGAACCGTAAAGCGTGAACCAATCCGGCGTATCTCTCCGAAATTAGGGAGACGCTAATGCCTCCCGAACGAGAGCCGGGAATAAATTCGATTCCGGCATCCCGTTCATATCTTTGCGGAGGAAAAAAACAGTGGAGAGTTCCGAACCGCGGGGAATACGTAATGTGTCCGGAGGCCCGCGACACAATAAAGGGAAAAACCAAATGAACCCGAATTCAATTTATAGAAGAGCCACTGGAAAAAAATAGACGAAATAAAAAAAAGAAAACGAGGAAGACGGAATGTTATTTTTGGGGATTGTGCAAATGGCGCTGTATATTTTTGGAATAGATTGGGCAAATTTGTCGACGAAAATAGCACAAATTCTCGACGATCTCTATTTAATACGTTGCGGTCCAAAGAAAGCCAATCCACTATAAATATCGAAATATATTTTATACAATAATCTTTGAAAATCGATAATCAATATTTAATAAAAATATCAAATCTATTGCAACATGATAGGATCGACATAGGAAAGGGCAGGTTTTTCTTAAAGGAACAAATTAAATTTAGTCTTGAAAGCACAAGGTCTGATACAAAAATATAAGGAATTTAAATTTCGCAGGCTGTGTGAGTTTTTTTTCTTTTACTATTTGTTTGTTGTGTTGGTACACTTGTCCCAAATGTATCTTGACATCGGTTGCTTAATTTATTGTTAGCGTGTTCTATTCCCGAAGATATAAATATGACCTGTCATTGTTAGATATGGACAGAATCTTTCTTTATAAATTTATCATTAATATCTTGACTTTTTTAAATGGATTATTTTATGAATAAAAAATGTTATTTATATGATATGCTTCATAATTTGGGCGATATTTTGGATTTTTTAATTAATCAATGTGACCAATGTCCCGGCACAGACTGAGAACTCGCCGCCGACTGAGCTCTCACCGCACGTGCCAATCAAACGGTTTCACTTGCACTCGGCACCAAACCGGATGCGAGCGAGAAAAAACATCGCACTCGTGGCTACAGAAGCGAATATGATTGTTATTCTTTTTTCGCAAATACGGACAATAAAGGTAAATGATTATTTATAAGATATATTCTTTAGATTTTTTTTTAGACAAATACAAAAAGTTTGTGACATGTAGGATTTAAATTAAAAGAATTAATCGAGAAAAAACTTAGCGTCCCAATTGACCGATAATATCATCCGGATTAAAGTTACTAACTGTAATTATTTGTATAAATAGCTGAAAATATATTGAAAGAAAATAATTTATTAGGTTTTTATATAAATTGTTTGTTTTTTATTTTTTTCTCCTTGATGCAAGACTCCGCAAAATCTTTGGGGGAAAGTCGATTCAATATAACCGAATCGTTATTTAATATATTATATAGGATATACGGAAACAGCACGTGTTATTTTTTCCACAGGATGGAGGGTAGAAGATACAAAATTCGACTAAATATAGACAGTGTTGTCTTAAAATTTGTGATTATCTTTCTACGCGAAAGAGACAGCGGGGGAGATTGGAAGGAAACGTGATGGATAAATTATTAACAACAATCTCGGTGAATGTAAACAAAGTACAACCGTGCCTCATGCAATATTCATGTCTGTTACTGTATTAATTAATTTTGGTTCCGCCGATGTAATATTTATTCCAGAAACTTTTATAAAATATCAGTTTGAAGAATCCAATAAATATATTTATAACTTGAAGTAGTCGAGATACTAAGTGACTGTCATATGAGGGGCGGAGGATTTGTCAGTGTGGTTCAATTGAGCGAAAATATTTTTTTGACAAATTCAACGGTTGAAATAATCCAAAGCAACAGCAGAACGGATGCAGCGCGGTAACGATAAGACAGCGCAAAGAGGAATCTGACGTCGCAACAGATACACATCGCCAAAAGAAAAAAAAATACCGAAGACTGAAAGGATAGCCACGGGAGTAGGAGAGGAGTCTGCCGGAAACCGAAGAAGAAAGGACGCCATTCACGGACGGTCAAAGAGAATCCGGTACGTCTGCGGACAGTGTCACTTACAGCGGTGACCAGTGCAACGTGACATGTAAACATTTCCGCAAAAAAGTGGAAAAAATAGCATTGCGATTTTGCAACCGGGACCACTGCAAAAGCCGTGGTTGTCAGCGCATATAAATGGCGGATTGCAAAAAAAAGCGTTCGAATAAATGGAAAAAAATGGAAAATTTAAAAATCAGGATCTTTAAAAATCGCCGCTCCTGCCCACACATATAATTTAATGATTAATAATTCTCCTCCTTAACCCATCCTTAACCAGTTATATTTCAACGAATCCTGCCATATTTTTTTTTGTATACGTCCTTTCGATACCTTCAACTGAAAAATCCACCTGATCAGTCGCTATTGACTGCGGCTCTCCTCTATCCGCTCTTCTGCAAAATCCTTCTCGCAAAGATAGCGAACACTTAGGTAGATATGACTAAGTTCACGTAAGAAGGAGAACGGGATGATTTTAACGAAAAAACGATATTGTGCAAAGGCGGATAACAGCATCATGGTTATTTTAAAAACAAAAAATATAATCTTAACTAAATGATTATTTTGTTGATAAAGAGATAATTTGGGTTCTTCGTTCAATTTTTGTACACCCATATATAATATTTATTTAAAACATTCTAATCCTTTTGCTCAATTTTAATCGTAGATTTTGTATTATGCGGCTCCACAATATCATAAAACCTAGGGGCGGCTCATCCTTAGGGGTAAACGGGGCACTGCCCTACACACATTTCTCCTAATAATTATAATAATAAAATAATAATTAGCTGAAATATGCGAACAGACTTGTATCCGCCCTAGTCACGTGGTCGCTAGCTTTGACGCGAACGAGAATTGTTGTTTGGCTAGGTAGTGGAGGTAAAAGTATACGAAGGTCGTTTGCTGCGTAAGTCTGTTCGAGGCAAGTTTCTATATGCCCTGAATACGTGGCCGCTAGCCTCAGTTTAGCTGTTGGTCCGACGCGAACGAGTGTTGTTTATCAGTCAGTGGAGGTTAAGTTAAAAAGTTCTGTATTACCGTATACAGACGGTTGCTTTTCGTTTGCTACGTTAAGCTGTTTGGGGCAGACCTGTATATACCCCGCTCGTCTATATTTTCTAAACGATTCGGAAAAAAAACGACACCGTCAACGTTTTTCGACTATATTTTAACAATCAAGTATTAATAAAAACGATTTCTATTTGATTTTGTGAAAAATAGTGTTTATTTATAAAATTTTTATATATTGATAAAAATTATTTTCATTTGATTTCGTGAAAAATATTGATGTTTTTTTATAATTATAGTTTTTTTAATGTTTATATGTAAATAAAAAATATCTTTGTTTAATTTCGCAATAAAAAAAATGATGATTATTATTTTCTTGGTTCAACCTCACTGTACTAAGACATACAGTTATTTTTTTTTGAAAAAAAGGGGAGGGGGCACTTTAACCTCATCACGTTCCACCTGTTTTTAAAGTTAAGAGCCGCCCCTGATAAAACCAATCCATTATTTTTCAAGGTAAATAAAATCTCTAAAACGTATCTAACGCATATTAAAGTATAAAAAAAATCATTTTTCCTATTAGCATACCCTTATAATTAATAACAAAGAAAGACAAACAGTAGGTTAGGTCAACTTGTAATTAATTAAATTATATTTTTTTAAAGGAATATGAATTCTAATTAATTTCAGCAAAATTATTAAAAATAAATTTCATATATTAAAAAAATGATTTATTATATTTTTAATCTCGCTGAAGAACAAATAAACGAGTCGGAAAAATAACTATTTAATTGAGCAGACGTAAACAGTGAAAAGCTAAAAAATTCTTATATACGAAATGGAATAAATAAATATTAAAAGTTCCCTGGTTACTCCCCGCCATTATGTAAATATTTTCATCGCACACAATTTCGGAAAATTGCATCGGCCATAATAAAATTGCACCAACTACGTAGAACTACTTAACATTCAATTACGTGCCCATTCTGCACACATGAAAGCACATTTACGATTTTCAATGTTCGTACGAATACATTTTCCTCCATTAGCAAATAATAAAAATATCCATGTTCGTATAATTTGATTTAAATAAGTGCCAGTAATAAAATAACAATACTCAACGCTTTGAAAGCAAATCAGCGATGAAAAACGCGTAATTGAAAAATAAATATATTCCACGGTTGAATTTTTTTTACTTTCTAATTAATTCAAATTTGCGAAACCCAAAAGAGGAAAATTGAATTAATATTCCGCAAAGGTAGGACGATGAAATTGATACTTGATTAGACTTTATATACAGTTTGTTTTGCGGAGCTTTTGTATAAGAAGAACATTCAGAGAAATGAAGAAATGAATACACCAAGATTATTTTACGAAGTCAAATGAATTTTTAACTTTTTGATAAAGGTCACGGTGCCAGGTCAACCACACGAAATTTGTTTTAACGACGGTATTTCGATCATTGACGAGCAATCAATTGTATTACATAGTCCTATGTAAATGCAATCAGGTGAATCTTACTGGACAATGGCAATATGTATGCACGTACCATAATTGGAAATGTAGTGCATAATGTATTATTCAACGTAGTAATTTATATGAGGAGAGGTCATAAAGTTTATAAAATAAAATACAATGATATAACTTAGTCTAATATCAATAACTAATAGACAACAACAATTTTATGATTTAAGCATGAATATTTTATCGATTTTAACACAACCTTCAATAATTTTCAAAATTCAAAATGGCTGGCAAAAATACAAGATGGCCGATAAACGTATAGATTGATTTCAATTCAAATATTTCAGTATTTATGAAAACGACTTGTTCCGATTTGATATCACTGGAAAAATCTGGAATTCAGTTGTCAATAAACCTAGCATATATTAATATATTATGTAAAAAATCTTTGGCATTCTTAAACACACTTCCTGTGTTCCTCCCTTGCCGCATCTTGCCTATGCGGATGACATAGACATTATGATCAAATTCCATTTGTCATATCCTTTCATTGCTCACAGGATTTAAATGCCGATTAATATATAAAGGCTTAGTTACTCTCCGTTAATGCAGAGAAATTTGTGATGGCATTATCTAGAACCTCTGAGAGTTGAAGAGTACAGCTTGGAAGCCGTCCAGGAATTACATAACTCGGATCACTTAGCACAAAAAATAATGAAATTAATTTGCAAGCACGAAGAAGTACCATGCTGGCAAACCACTCCTACCTTGGACTTCAACAGTATTTACGGTCGAGATTCCTCTCAAAGAAGACGAAAGTCAAGCTCTACATGACCCGTCCTAACATACAAATCTGAATGTTGGGCTTTGACAAAACAAGATGAGCGACAACTTAATATCACTGAGAGGAGAATTCGGAGACGAATATAGTAAACCCACCATGAATGATATCATATCGCCTGATACTCGATTTGACAATTAAGGTACCACCGATATGAATGATTTCATCGCCTATTATCCTGCCTCATATTTAAAACTCATATTATTTGTATTTTCTTGTACTTTTCCAGATAAATTCAAACACATTGCATATAACAAATACTTTCAATATGTATTATTTTAATTAATACAGTTCGGGGTCAAATCACTACGATTGGTAAATGATACGCGACATTAATATTACCTTCCTTTCGTATTTACATATGCCGAACAAATATGATTCATAACAAACTGTTTCATTGTGAAATATGGTCGAGAAGGGCATTAGCGTGAGATACACCAATCCACTCTCACATAAAACAGTACTAAAATTTTGGCCACACTCTCCCCTACGTCGAACATCAATCCCCGAACCCCGGCAAACAAAACAAAAGTGGTCCGCGTCACGTAATCTCGAACACACGAGTAGAAATCAATTTCCACATCGGTATGTGAAAACTTGTATTAATACGGCCACCGTTCGCTGTCCGGGAACTTTAATTCAATTAAGCCAGTCCTGGGCGGGGGGGAGGCGGTCCTCCCGCAACAAGGCCCGGGGGCTCAGCCCCCCTGGCCGCACAAACAAGAATTACTTCTGGCGCGGTGACTCGGCCTTTAAATCAAAAGTTTTATCAGCGAAGCATTACGCCTTGGTGGCCCCGTGGCCACGATTCAGGTGGTGCCTTTAAATAATTAGATTCATTTCGCTTCCTTACCTCCTGGCCATTTAATACTCGTAGGTACCTCGGGATGTCAGATTTCGGAATTTTTATGTTTGTGTCGCCGAATTTCTTATCTGATTCGGTGAAACGGGTCCATTAGGGAAATTGACGGAGTATTTATTCGGGAACCCCGCCGCGGGCCTAGAACGAATAATCCATTCGAAGAAATATTGCCACTCCTATTTCTGGTGTTGTTCACGAATCAAAAGATATATAGAAGGGGGAGCGCGATTTACGTCTCTCCATATTTACCTAAAATTACTTTTCAGCGTTTATGTCATGAAATCGGTTTCCGTCTTCCTACATATACATACGAGCGAATATATATATAAGATGGAAGAAAATAATCAGATTACACGGGCAATTGACTAGAGGAGCGGAAATCTTTCTACACCTGCCCAGCTCTTCTTGATTGATCAGAAAAAAGTTCAAATAGGAAAAACGCTAGTAATCCTACTTCAGGGATTACGTGCCGATTAAGTCGAACCTTCCGGATAAGAGGGAAAATACGCAATATCGAAAATAATACATATTAAATTATTATTTTCAGACGCGGCACTCAACCCTTTCACGCTAAGGGATAAACATAAATCTGGTTTGTTTATCATTTCGGAATCTATATTAACAAACACTCCCTCCAATCTTGCTAATTAAACACAAGGCGATTTTCGGCAAAGAATAAATCATCCGAGGCCGCCGAAAAACATTCATAAATCGAAATAAACCACAGCAATGAATAATAATATATAATTTATATAGGAACGATGAATAAAAAGACTTTAATAACAATTGAATCTGTCGAAGAGCAAAAACAAGTTTGCGAGCTGGGAAAAATATGAGAAAACTTTCGAAGGATTTCTATTTAATTTTTGCAACATTTTATTTTTATTTTTAAAACATTTCTCTGATATTACGACATTATTAGAAAAATTGTATATATATATTTTTTTTATTAAACATAATAAAAAAAAATCTTCTGTTGTACACGGGGCAAGAGATCAGCCGAGACATCCTATCTCCAGATTTAAATGAAAGACTAATGAAATTACAATAGAGGGATGAATTCACAGACTGTGTTGCCAATGGACAAGTAGGCTAGATGGATAAAAAATTGTAGAACAAAGGTATTTTATTAAATCATATATACACCATATGTAATAACGCAGACTGCTGTGGTCTGATCTGAGTATTTTCTGTTATAATCAAAGGAATCAGGACGAATTCATGGTAGCTGAAGGTATATTGCATTAATTAATGAATTTAACAACGTAGAATCTATAAAAATACATGTATTCATGATTTAATCAAGTAAAAAAATGTGTCATTGGAATTGTCATGAGACTTAGTTTTAAACAGATCCGATTCATTCGTAGCGAATTTTTACGGACGACACAACTGATCTGTTGCGACTGTAACAAATGGAACGAGACGAAAAATGGCGGGGATAGAGGCAGCGGCGGAATAGTCGTTACCTGCATTGCAATTATGCAAAGTAACTCCCGATCAGTGTCGGGTCATAAATTCGAGTCAGAGTGCATAAAAAAAATCTAGACTCTTTCCAGCAGCGGGGGCGAGAGCTAACGACGCTATTTTACATAACAACGGGCGTCGCACTAATTTAGTCGCAGCGCCGGCTAACAGGTCAAGTATGCTATGAAAATTCTGAATACACAACACGGCCCGATGCATATTCATAACAAGACAAATCTCAATATCTGACCAGAATAATAAATAATTTGATTTGAAAAAAAAAATGTACCGAGACTAATTGATGAGATGGTATGAAAAAACCCATAGAAAAAGTATGCATAGTATGAAAAAGAAAAACATTCAATCTTGCGGACTGAGAAATCTTCCCCTGCGATTATAATTGGATCGAATATTCGCCAAGAAGTGTATTGAGATTACCACACGATATATTATATTACTTGGAATCTGTATTAATCCCAAACAAAACTCCCCTTCATAATACGATTGCGGCAAAACCACCACACATGTGAACACACACATGTATGTACGTACCTATACACATTCATATACATTACATATACATAAAAAGCTATCTGTACGTGAAAAAAATGCTCAATGGAGTAAATTAATATGGCACCTACTAATTTAATTAATTAATACATTTTATGAAAACTTAATCCTATGACTTTAGATGCCTTTCAAAAGAAATAAAGATATTAACTTTTTTAGCCAGAGTTGACAAGAAATTTTAATATTTATTTTATAAATTTAATTCATATTTTAGGAGAGCATACTACCTTAAAATCTCAATTAAATCAACTAGAGTTGTCTTTAAAACTCACTTCAATAACTTTAAATAAAAGTAGTGGTAGTGGTGAAACGTTATTTTTTACAAAAAACGCATAACTCTTTTATTAATCAAGATGTTACTACACAACACAACTAGCGTGTAATATGCGCGCCCCGGACATACGCAAAATGCTTTTGATGTGGAATCCACGACCCCCGTAGGCAATGAGTTAATAGTCCTAGGACTTTTTAGACGGGGTAGACGAATGATCCATAATTACAATATAGAGGATTATTAGAATAGTAAGTAAATAATAACCCAGTACAATTTAATTACACATCATCCGATTAAATTTACAGTTGCCGATACACGTGTAGCCGTAGAACGGAAGCCACGATTATCGGAAATTTCCTTAAATTTCAGCCGAGGCTGCTCCTCCCACCCCTACGCTCTGTAACCAGAACAAACACGAAATTCGTGAGCCAAGATGATATTCATTAGCATATTTGCTATACCATTAGACTTGGCCAATACGCCGCTTCAGCATATTGCGTGCAACGACCTAATATGTTTGCATAAGGAGCAAAAGCGCGGGTTAATATCGGTTATCTTGTAGTGGTTACGTGCGTGCTAATATGCCCGATGAAAAATGTCAGCGAGATAGAAAACGGGCGTGTGATCGGAATAGCTCTCGCAGACATCTTTCAAGGGGATAAGCTCCGTGGAAGATTACACAGAAAGAATGCCAGAAAGATAGACAATCGTCTAGCCGAGAAATTCGGGGGTAGACGGAGGTGAGCGGCGAGAATACCCAAGTGCTCGCATACACACATATATCATTTTCGGTATCGGCCTAATAAATTCTAATCCCATTTAATCACAAAATCCCATTGTGCTTTGCGTAATGATATCGATGAAATTAATGACAATGGATTAGGCACTCGCATTCGATCAAAGGAGATTAGACGGGAAAAAAATCACCAGTCACACGTATCCAATTATTGTACGAGTCTGTTCATTGTCAAATTATTAATACAAAAACAACCGGTGGGATTCATCATAAATCTTGGCCGAAAAAGATAACAATGAGTAATAGCCCATCCGTCTATACTTTGAAGAGTAAAAATAATAAAAATGGCAAAAATGTATATACAGGGCACGCGCAAAGTATGGATCAGTATGCCGAATCACGCGATCATAAACGCCGAGCAATTATTTACCGGGAATCTCCAGGAAGCGTTTTGACAGCTTAGTGGAAAAAGGAGAGAAGATCCGGAAAAAGAGGCGGGAAAAAATAGCGAAAAGTAAAAAAAAAATCGCTAGAAGGGGGGGCGGGGGTGTGTTAGACAAACGAGCCGAATTTATCAACCAAAGGTCAAAAAGTTATTCAAAGCGAGGAATCACAAAAAGATGAAGTCACCCCCCGGCGCGGGGGGTGAGCGAAAATTGCGATTCGACTTGCAAATCAGTGCGACACGATTTTTTTAACCCACATAAACCTTTTCTTTTTGCAAGGAATTTAATCATCCGTACAAAAATTGAGTCTCGAGGGCGGGCCGTGCGACATCGGGACGGTATATTCGCCGAATAAAAATGGGTACTTTGCCAATATTGTAAAAATTTCTTCTGTCCCCGGGAAAACTATCATTGAATACGATATAACGCAATAAATGTCGGGAGAGCCGTGTTAAAAGACCATAAGAATCACGTTTATTGCAAACTCATAAAAATGAAACCGTGAAGTCAATAGTACGAAATAATTTATATCGAATTCTGCGACACGAAAAATAGCACAAAGCGATATTGCGACGAGATATTAGAGAATTGTAGAGAAATGCTGTACAGCCCGATGTAATCATCGATCGTTTTATACACACTAAACTTACCATGTCAGCAAGATGGTGAGTAAGATAACAGGTACTAAACCTAATGGCTCAGATATTTTTTATACATACCTACATACATGTATTCATAGTAAATCAATAAATTTATACATGAATTTAACATTCAAATACAATATCTTTTTAAAATAAATACTAGTTTTCATCTCAGCATAAGAAGCGAGAAGCATGATATTCAAATTTCAGTACAGTCAGTTCTCGGACGTTAGTCGAAACAAGCGTAAGTTTAATTTCATAAAAAAAAAAGAAATAATAAACATACAATGTGTGTAACACGTTAATTGTTTTTATTTTTAATCCATTTTTTTTTATTTAATACAATTAAATAATTAGACACAATATATTTAATACAATATTCTAGAAGATTTTTAATAATCTGTGGTATTTATATAACTTCCGTGATTTTTCAAGAATTGCAATGATATGGTTTATTTTTATTTTTTATATTCTTTTTAAATTTGTTGAAAATTCCTTGATTTGTGTAAATTCACTCCTAAGTCACTCCTATTTTTAAAAAAATGACAAATATTGGTAATTATATGTCAATGGCTGTTCTATCCGGACCTGACAAGCTGTTCAAGATGATTCTATCATACATTTATCACATATAGCCGTGACCTCCAAACTTTTTTAACCGGGTACCCTTATGACGAAAATAATCATAAATTGTACCCCCTAACTACCCCCTAATTTACCCCCAGTAAAATAATTGAAGAACCGTCGTATATGATTGAAAGTGATCGTGAACCTACTTCTTGCAGTAAACGCTATTTTAAAAAAAAAATCTGTTCTGATTTTGTGCGCGTTAGAGGACATAAAGTGTTCTGAAGAGAAATGTGGCGTTCCCCTTAGAATTTTCTGCGTACCCCTCGGGGTACGCGTATCCCACTTTGGAAACCACTGACGTAGAGAGTAGACCAGGGGTTCCCAAAGTGTGAGCCGCGGCTCCCCAGGGAGCCGCGGTGTCGCGTAGGGGAGCCGCGAAATATTCAAATAAATAATTCGGCAAATTTGTTGGAATTCCCAATTCTCGAAATTTTTGCGCCAACATTTTAGTTTTTAATTGTTGGATTACCTCAGGGCTTCCCAAACTATGTTCCGCGGAGCCTAAATAGATATTTACAATAATTCTTCTGATACGTCTATCATCAAAGAAGAAAATAATCGAAAAACTGTGATTTCTTTAAAATTGAATATTAAAGAACAAGTGTCATATGTAAACAGACCAAAACGGAAGTACGATGAAAGTTGTTTAAATTTTGGATTTACGTATATTGGCAATTCAGATGCTGCTGATTCAATGTGTGTTTTGTGTCAAAAAAACACTCGTTCTTTGGCTCCAGTAAAACTTTGCAGGTACATCGACACGACACTCTGATTACGAAGGAAAAGACATAAACTTGAATTAGAGAGAGATAAAATTGAATCTTTTGATAAAAAAATACAATTTTGGATTTCAATAGTTGAATCTAATAATTTTGATTGCTTTCCTGTCTTAATTTAGCGTTTAAATGAATTTAATCTTCGTTGATGTTAGGTTTCACAATATTTTAGAACGCCTATATAAATTGAAATCGAATTAAATTGAAGGCCGATTTAGTGAACATTATGATTGGCGAGTCGGCGGGGAAACTGCTTTCAAAAGTCCCTTTGTCTAACAATACCATTAGTCGCAGAATTCAGCGCATGGGGGAGGATTTAAATATACAAATAATTGAAAAACAAAGGGAAGTGAATTTGTAAGTTTTCCAATTTCTCAAGAAGGTCAGAAATTAAAAAAGAAATCTAATGTATTAAGGGAGCCGCGGAAAAATCTGATGTTTTAAGGGAGCCGTAAACCGAAAAAGATTGGGAACCCCTGTATTATATGAATATATTCGTTCTCCGATATATGGTATTAAAAATAATAATATGTAAAATATTAGAGGGACCGAAAAGTAATCAAACATTTTTTTGCCAACGTAAAGACGGTCTGAAGACGGTCTGATGGCGGTCTGAAGTCTGAAGTCGGTCTGAAGCCGGTCTGAAGACGGTCTGAAGACGGTCTGAAGACGGTCTGAAGACGGTCTGAAGACGGTCTGAAGACGGTCTGAAGACGGTCTGAAGATTTGTCTGGCGACGGTCCAATACCTAACATACCGAAGCCGGTCTGAAGATTTGGTCTGGAAGCCGGTCTGAAGCCGGTCTGAAGGTCAAAAATTAAAAAAAAATCTAATGTATTAAGGGAGCCGCGGAAAAAATCTGATGTTTTAAGGGAGCCGTAAACCGAAAAAGATTGGGAACCCCTGGAGTAGACTCTTAGACGACCAACATGGATTTCGGCCTAGACGCTCAACAGTCACTAGATTCCTCACCTTTTCAAACTATGTGTCTAAGTCACTGGATAAGGGGGGTCCAGGTCGACGTTATCTATAACTACTTTGAAAAGACGTTTGATAAATTCGACCACACTAGACTCATTTCTAAACTAGATAATTTTGGATTTTCGAACAATCTCTAACGATTTTTATCCACATTTAAAGAGGAAACAGTACGTGATTCGTACTTCTCCCTAACTTCTTGTGTCTACAATCTTCTAATTCCTGAACTCAATTGAAATCATCGTCATTGTTAATATAGCGTTTTAAGAGTTTGTTCCATATGCCATTTATACATGGTGTAATTGCATAGACCATCTTTCTAAGATATTTTTATTGTATGACAGAAATTGTATTTATTCTCTTGATGATCTTTTTATTTTCCTGCAATTGCTTGCAAAAAATATAGAATTATTTTATTATTAATAAATCAGATTTCCTAATCTGTTTTAAGCGTGTTCCCAAATCCGAAATGCGTCATCCACCAAACATAGCAGCGATTATAGATTATCTTTATGCTTCTTCTTAAATCGATATTACATATGTTTCTACTTTAATCGATGTATTTATATATAAATAATTTTCTGTTTCGATGTAACATGTGAATTTAGATAAACCACATTAAGTATTCAGTTACAAATAGATCCATTCATTAAAACGAATACACGTGCGAGATTTTGTCGAAATTGAAAAAGAATGTTGGCATTAAGACGTTCAAAGGCGAAAAGAAACACTCGATGAGTCGAAAAGCCATCACCGGCTCGAATGTGCACGTGGAAAAACATGTAAAAATTTACATGACACACCGAGAGGGCTGAGGAGGCTTTTTAACACAATAGACGTCCCATCACTCAGGCATCGAACAAAGGGCGTCACAAAAAAAGGAACGAGCAGTCGGCTTCCTTTCAGAGGCGGCCGGGTTCTCGGGGACGGGGTGGCAAGGGCTGGCACGCGACCCCACGTGTGCCCGGCCCTCTATCGGGAAACACCCACTTCGCACAATGCCGCCGGCTAATGCATATTATGACACAGAAAAAAGGAAAACCTACGTGTAAGACGGTAATAAATGTGTTACCGCGGCCCAAATTATAAAAATGTCCCGGTAACATTGAAATATGACGCGGTGGCTGGTGTGTGGAATGCTCACAAAACCCACCCACCCCTCGCCACGACCCACTCTCTGATGAGCGATGAAATTCTTGAGCCCGGTATTTAAACGGAAAAGTGTTTTATCGGGTTTTCCGGTAACATTGTAGTGTTTGACTGATGAACGTGACGCTGTAGAATTTTTGACAATTTTTATATGGATTTTTTCCCTAATATAAAATCGATCAACAACCCCAACTGACTGTATTGACCCAGATTTTTAAATTAAACGATACTTATATATTATTTCATCCTACTATACAGCATACTTTGAAGAGTAAAAAAAACTCGGGATCAGAATTCGATTTTTTTCAAGGGGAATTGAAAATTTAATAAAGACCATTAAATATCATCCAAATATAAATGAAAATCTTCAATTTGTAAAGTGAAAATTTAACAAAATTGGGATTTTATGACGTAAAAATAAAAAAGCGTATAATATATGAAGTCAATTATGAATTTTGAGGAAAGTAATTAAATAAAAATGAACAGTAATAACGGAGTCCCTCTTAAAAAAATATATATATTTTAGGATACACATTATGCGTTAAAAAAATGGGAATTGCCACAAAAGTGGATTATTTATGTAAATTTTAATCTTTCGTGCTTCGGGGGTTTTAAAACATTATTGCCCGTGTTAAAAGGAGGCGTTTTAATTCAGAAACTTTGTCTCCGGCGGAACCGGCGAGCATTCACAGTAAAAGTTACACAATCGATTTTTGCGTAATTTGCCCCGGCGACTATAGCAAAACTTGCGAAATTAACCGGCAAAAGTTAAATTAAAAAAAATAACGGAAAATTCACGGGGATACGTTCGAAATGATTCACTACGAGAGTTATGCGAAAAGTTAATGTCCGAGTTGTGCAAGTCTTCTCGCAGAGACGCTCCGCATGCGCGTCGTCCGTGGCGTACTTTTTTGTTCGCGGAGGACCAGCCCCAGATAATGCGACCATAAAGAGAGATAAATGCTTCTGGCCGTAATTAAGACCATACCTCCGGAGATATAAAATCCGTCTCCGTGGTAATAAAAAAATTAAACAATTTCTCATGCGCCTTAGCGACCTTCCGCGAATTTCTTTTTAATGTCGTAAAAATTTCATAATGTGTTTTCTTCAAATTTATACATTAAAATGTACTAAGGTAAACGACTGCGACGTAAAATTTTTGAAGAATTTTTCAGTACTGCCTTTCGTATCCGGGGGACATAAATATCGTTTACATGTGTACGTGAAAGATTGCGATTTTAAAAATAAATAAAATATGGCCGTATTATGTATGCATAGATCAAAGTTTACGAGGGCCCATAAAGAAACTTGAGCCGATAATAAAATAAAAAGAACTTGTTACCTCAGAGATGAATCTATATTGTCAACGTTAAAACTCAAATAGGATATAAATATTTTATGTGAAATATTTCAATAATAAACATCCGAAACAAAATATACTGTACAAAATGTACTTATTGTAAAAAAAAATTGTATAATTCTTATTTTTAATTTAACGTTTTTTTAAATGCCGTTAAATCCAGTGGCGACTCGTGTGTACAATATTTGGGGTTGCTGTGGAAGATCAGAAATTAAAAAAAGTATATTTTAAAATCTATTCAGACAGCACTATTGCTCTACACCGACCGACGTAACACTAAATATAAATTGAATTTATATTATCATATAATATATAATCAATAGACACATATATATTAATATATGTAAATTTTCCTCATATTGCTTGGGGGTGCTGCAGCTCCGCAGTGTATATGGACGAGCCGCCCTTGGTTATATCTCACCAAATGAAACTCCCTTGAGCTCTTTACTACTAAATAACAATACATCGTTGATTTCTATACTTTGTCTTCGTCTCGTGTCTGGCTTTAATATCATGGTCAATTTTAGCCAGCTTTACGTCCGTATCGCTCGACTTAACGGATCGTCTTGGATGTCCGGGTTAACGCACATCTGAGCTCAAGTGCTCAAACCTTTCCGCAGTTGCAGGTCGCAGGTTGATTTGAGTAGGCCAGGTGTGAATACTTTCCATTGTCGTTTGCAACGCCCGTTCGGAGACTGATGAGCATCTTCTACATGCCGAACTGCACGCACTCTAATTATTCCCTCCACTTCCTGGCTCATTTCGCAGCAGTCTCAGTTTGCTGTTCCGACCAGACTGGCTCTTAAATTGAGTCTTCTAGAAGTGGATTCATGTCTAAACATAAGGTGTATTGTATCCTGTGTTTGACAGGTCCGCTGAACGTCGGTTGCCACCGTTCTTCTCATATCAGACGGTGAAATACCTGACGAGACGAGTACTTTGTCGGTTTTAGGCATCCTGTTATTAGACGACAGGTATCGTTAAGTGCTACGTCCACCTTTGTAGTGTGGCGTGACCTTCCCTATTCTGGGCAGACATATTCACCAACTGAGAAACATAAAGCCATGGCCGATATCCTAACTGCATGAGGGTTATTGTCCCATTTGCTTTCTATTATTTTAGGATATTTTCTAGTGCTAATCGTTTTTTTTTATACTATCATAGTTAGCGTCATACTTCGATACAATGTTGTTTAAAACTTAAAATCATGCATTTGTCTTACGGTGGAGATTGAAGAAAGGATAACATAATCGAAGGCCACAACAACATCTAAAATATCGATGAGGAAAATGCAACAGAACAAGCTATCATAAAGGAAAAGGTAAGTTTAAAAATCTAAGATCTCGTTAATTAATGGAAAATACAAACAATTCGGTTTCGATTTTTTTTAGGAGGAGAGAATGAAGATGAAATGATGTTTTTCTATTCAGACAGACCCATTTACATTTGTGATTCCCGGAATCGAATCCGAGGCAACATTGGTCGTTATCCTTTGCGGATGCGAGATTTACTGGCGCGGTTTGTTTTCCCTTCAAGTGGACGTCGTTCATAGTCAATTGAAACATTGTTGGGATGCTGGACCGAAAAGTGGAATTCCATTACGAATTTTCTATCGGGGCAGTAATGGACGGCGGATCGATGGTCGGCGAAAGGGCGCTCCTGCTCTCTGATATTTGTTTTCCACTTTATTTCCATCACAATACAGCGAGTCACCTACATAGCGGCGGTCTCCACTCCTGTTGTTTTGTTTTATTGCCATAAAAATCGTCTATTTGCTTTTGTCTTCACGCCCAACCAATTTTTCGGTCGCGTCCTCACCCCCCGTCCCGCTCGCCGAGGGAATGCGGCCCTGCTCCGTGTGCCGTTTTTACGACCTGTCATTTGTTTTTCTTCCGTTTTTGCTTATTTTTCAAAAATAAACTGCGGGGAAATGCTCGTTTTCTCTCCATTGTATAAAAATTAACAACCTCTGTAACGGCCCGGGATGACAAAGGGCGGCGGTCCTCCCGGTGGCTTACAACCCGGCTTACATACATTTTTTTATATCATACCTCGTTGATCTTAACATCTACGAGAGTTTCTGCGAGAGTGTACAATGCTTAAAATATTTCATAATATATCTTTATACTGTAAAATTCAGAGTTTTTCCCGCAACCGAGGGATCGGGCAAAAAATATATATAATATATTATTTTTATTTTATCTCGCATTTATAAATAATAAAAAAAAACGAATAATACGTACACACATCACATCTGCCTTATTATAAAAGCATACATCATTCAAATATATTGATATAGACAAGAAAGATTTTTTTTTCATGAATTATGAAGGGCTGATCTCATAATATGCGTGAAACCCCTCGCAGTAGATGAAGATTAACGACACCATTCTCCTTGAGGGAAAATATCATATCGGTGACAAATGAACGTTTTCCTTGGAGAAATCAAAAAATATGTACACGCATAGATTATATTATATTGTACCAGATTGTATTTCAGGTTTTTCACATGTATAGCGTAATATTTAACAAAAAAATAAATTGGATAAACAGTACCTGAAATGGAACGCCTAACCAAAATGGAATGAAATTGTATAATCCTTACCTGAAAATAAAAAAAAAATATTATGAAACATTATTGTTTATTGACAAAACATATAAAATAATATGTAACTTATTTTTTTTTAGACTAAACCGGATTTAGAGCCTAAAACAATATATCTGAAGATAAAACGATTTTTTTTATAATGGGCTACCTTGAAATCGATCAGTTTCACAATTATTGTATCACTATTAGTGTTGTTTTTAAAACTTTAGAAATTAAACCAAAAAACATATAAAACATGTGAGTTACAGCACAACTTAACACAACGCGCAGGAAAATTTCCAGGTTGTCTAATTTCAAGAATTATAGATTAGAAGATTATGCGAAGTATACAACCTATAACTAATGTTGTATTGCCCCAAACGGATCGTTCGCCTATTCTGTCTTTATCTCCTCAATATTGGCAATACGTCATTCATTACGGTTTTTTTTCTTCGGTAATAGAAAGTCGTAAGGCTGTCATGTCCGACGAATACAGAAGTTTTTTTTTACAGATGTCGGGTACAACTGTACCGATACAACAACAAAAAATTACGATAATTAGACTCGAAAAAACAATTTTAGTTTGATTAAAACTTTATATTTTTCAGCGATGCATTTTTTTCTTTTTTACATGTCATGTATAGTCAACAGCATCCCCATAGAATGAGCATAATAACCATAAAGCTTCACCTCTGTGCCTCATTTGTATTTTATAGACCGTTTTTAGACATTTACAATTCCTCCTATTTCATCTCGTCTTCGGGCCAAATTGAATGTCGCCGCTGCGACATTAGCTCGGCCATTTCTACACAAAGAGGCCGGCCCATTTGAGTTAATTCAAAATTAGTTTCGCGCAAGAACGCAGCGAAACAGGGAGGGGGGGGTGCAGGAGTGACAACTCCGACTCTCACTCCCATCTCCAACTCCGAAAGCCTCCCCGCCCATCCCTACGACCGACTGTTGCGAAAGGAAAAAATACATAAAGAACACTCGCGGGCCAACGGAATATCTCCTAGAGCGGGGGGACACTGGGGCATAAATCACCCCGCTCGGTTCGGCAATCGCTGTTCCGTGCAGAGCAGCGCAAGAACAGCGCCATGCAAATTCTGGAAGATGTCACACAACACAACCCCATACCACCACCCCACCCCTCCGCCCCTTCTCGCACAGCACCATACGCCGCATCGCTTAATTGCACATTTGTCTGGCGATAGCCACTTCCTCTTTTTTTCAGTTTTGTCCCCGGAAATTCATTCTTTTCCCGGGCGCAGCTTTAAAAACAACGCCATGAATCAAACGGGATTTTCTCTCAAGCTATGCCGCGACTAATTGCATTCGCCATTATTTTAATGATGTTATACACGTATGCATGACGCATATATGCTGTCGGCGTTAGATTCAGATATTTGCAGTGCATTCAGCAAATATGCATTTAGTCGAACGGCGCACACGGATATGTAATTTACAAACAGCATGCATTATGTATCTCACAAGGGTTATATCGTTAATCATGTGATACGTCCATGGAATTAATCAAACATAATACAACTACAGATTGCATCAACTCATTGGCAAAAAAAATAACGATCGTAGTGGTACTTTCTTTTTTAGTATTGTAAGTTAAAATAATTGTTCTATAGATTATGTTGAGACGGTTCTTGAAAGCTCGATACTGTAGTATATGGTTTTTAAAGAACCATAGGTTCTTTAACAGTTTATTAATAATAGGTTATTGACACATCGCCTACGAATCGCGGTCAAACATGAGCTAGGGCGGGGCCCATTCGCCGAAACTTGGTGAAACGTCGCTTTTTAGAAAAAAATAATAATTCTTTTATTAATCAAGATATTGAGCCAAAAATTAAATTACTTGAACTTTAACATTTACTAAATAGTTAGTGCAAAAAAAAATATATCACCAAACTTTTTGGAAACGGGACGAATTGAAATTTTTATGAAACATGGTTTGAACATGGACTTTTGAATGTTGAATATTTATATAGAAAGTTATATAGTGTGAATACTTCAAGATCATTAGCCGTTGAGCCACTGGGATAGGCCATATTTTTATTATCCAAAACAACAGAGGAACGTTATAAATAAGAGATAAAAATACGATATGACATCATTAAGAAATTATTCATCAAAATACATAAAACTATGTATCCTGCCTATGAGAAAATATTTGAAAAACCAAAAACAGTATAATAGATACAGCAGATCAAAGCGCATAGTATCGGCTGATGTAAAAACAAAAGATTAAAACAGTGTAATAAATAAACAAATTCTTAAATTGTGTTCATTTTGTAGTAAATATTAAACATTAAACAATTGCCGACAAAAATCGGCAATTTCTAAACACTTCTGATTAAAGAGCCATAAAATATTTAGAATAAATGTTTTTACTAGCACTGCCTGCAAAACGTTGTAAAAGTTATAGCCGATCAAACGCGTAGTGTCGGCTAGCGAGTGATATGCGCGCCCCGGACATACGCAAACACGCTTTTGACCTGAAATCCACGATCCCCGTAGCCATTGAGTTATGACATGTTTTTGGTACTTTGTTCAGTGAAAGGCGTATACTTCAATTTAAATTTCGGTTTACAAAATCATGATTCAAAAGTCGACATTATTAAGGCTGCTATACCTGAGCTTTAGGAATGAAGTAGTAATAAGTCACGTTATCGGAGGTTTAATAAATATTTATGATAAATTTAACAAATACATTTGAGTTGTATCAAACGTAATCATTTCCGTATTTATCAACTAGCTTTTATTTATTTTGATTGAAATATACAAAACTCGAGTTTACACTCGGATTACTTGGCAAAGACACTCAGGGTCCGTGCGACGACTCATTGTGCCGTAATTTATTTAATCACCGATAATGGAGACATTTGGACCAAAAGGGAAACATGGACCCGGAGAACGGGGAGCGAAAAAAAAGCAAAAGAAAATAATGGCATCGCAGCAGTCCCATTACGGACGAAGACGGACCTCGATTTTTTCGATGCCTTTATTTAAACAATAGGCTTCTCCCGAAATTTCCGACACGCCCACAACGGCGACCGCATTAGCGGCAGGCATTTGGAACACGTACGCAGGCGGGACAAACGCGCCATTAATTCCGCTTTGCGCACCAACATTATAAATCAGAATTTCAGTGACACACATTAGTTATGTGTAAGTTGGTAATGCCGCCGAGATAAACGGGGGGTGTACTTACACGTCTACCATTTGCACAAACACAGGCCGGGGCGGGTAGAGGGGGGAAAGCGGGGCAAGGAGATTCGCGTATCGCAGTTTCGCCAACCGTAGTGCATCCGGTCGCCAAACTCGCATGGGAAATGCAGTTCGAATTCACAACAGCAGAAACTAAAAAAACAACTACAATAGGAAACGTCTGTATTTTCAGTAACTTTAACGAACATAGTCATCAAAAACAATTATAATCGTAACTGATTAAATACGCTTAATGGTATCAAACGTGGAAAAGATTATAGCTTGGTTCCCTAAATTTAACATTGGGGTATAATAAAAGTAATAATGAAAACCCAATAAAAATTATTATAATGAAAATGGCCTTCTACCCCGAAGCGGGCCTTTGCCACCCGAAGGACACTACGCGATCTCTCCCAGTCCTGGATTTTTTCTATTCACCTTCCAAGCACCAGCAGAGGCGCGTTCGTCTCAACCCTGATGCCATGACTGCGACGGTTGTCCTCCAGGTTAACTATGATGTTCGAATATGGGTCAGGTCGCCAGCCATAAGCCCGGGAGTTGAGCTGTCAACACGCGGATTGTAACAATAATAATCGGACGTTGTTGGGGCCGATTCGTATTTAATTTACCGTCTGATCAGGTGCTGCGGGCAATTTCGGTAGCACATCGTCACCGAATCACCACGGATAGCGACCTGGGTTCCTCATAGATCTGTAGAATCTCCGGAGACATGATTGCTCATGATGCCGAAACGCGACAACACTCAACCCAATAAATAAATTATACAAAACATTCTTTTGGTTAAGAAAAATTTACTAACGATACGTCTAATAAATTATAATCTAATGAAGCTTTTGTTTGTTATTACTGTCCCGTGCTGTTTAATTTCTTTGAAAATCTGTTATCCACTTCTGTGTTTTTGTTTCACAAGTTGTTGCCATACAAACTTTTAGATCCCGTTGGGATTTTAAAGCTCGTTCTAGGCTGGAATAATACGTGAGAAAATTATGTTGTATACTTTTAGCAGATTGCAAGTCCTCTCGCAAATTAACCAATCCGTCACGGAGGCTCGAAAGCAACCACATCATTCGAAGGGGGTATATTTATAATAGAAAATAGACCCCCAAGCATTTCAAGTTTGATATTGATGACATCTTCATTTGACTTTTTTTTAAATGACTTATTCTAAGAATAAAAATAGTTATTTATGATATGCTTCATAATTTGGTCGATATTTTGGATTTTTTAACTAATCATTACGAAGCATAAACAACAAGCGTACTCGGTGATGTCCCGATTTTAACTTCAACTGTGGCTTTTCTCAAGAATCAATTTTGATATTTTTTTAAGTTCTGTATTTTTCTCTATGATTCAGAATATATTCTGGTCTATTCTATTATTTGTTTTCTAGCGTCATATACGAAGATCCTCTAATTAAGGGTAAAGTTTTTCCCTTTACCCGTAATTTGCAAAACATAAGGTTTATTTTTATATTTAAATTTTGAACAGTTGACCTAGGATTAGAAAAAAATGACTCAATTGAAATCTCGTCAGTCTCAAGAATTAGAGAATTCACTTACTTTGTTGCGTAATATTGGATTCGCAATTGCTTAAAAATGAGGTTTTTAAATAAAATTATGTTCGTATCGTATTTCGCCTGTTGATTTGACCCAATTTTATAAAAATGTGTTTTTTTATTACGAACAAATTGTTTGTACAAATGTTGTGGGTAGAAAACAATTTCAATAAAGTACAGTTTTCATATTCTTTGTTTTACATTTACTGAAGTGTGAAAATGAAAACCGCATCCCGAGCAGCAGAGCTTTACACGGGCAAACATTTTTTTATACACACAGATAGATAGCTTTGATATAAGGGGCGGGCAACACAAAGTAGCTTTGTAGTGGCCATAACAAAACTTTTAGCGCCCCTAGAGGATTTCGTTGCCCAAGTTGAGTATGTGAGAAGTGCGGCGTAAAAAGTATCGGATAAACTAAAGGCCCTTTCCTCCCCCCTCCCTACCCGCGCCCCATTCCCGAAATATTTGTGAAATATGGGCCTCGGCTAATGCGCCCTTTGGACACGTGGATAGCCCCTGATTTAGGATATCTACTGTTTTGGCCGAAATTCGAAAACGTGCGAAATGCCCCGCGTTCGAAAGGGGTCGTGGAAGCGAAATAATTTCGACGGACGGAAAAAAAATTCCGCCAAAAAGTTACGAGCGAAAATTTTCGCGAAAGCCATAACCTCACATTTTACGACATAAATTGGAAAAGTAATACGAAATCCTGACAATATACGACTACTAAACTTCGTCATATATATAAACCCCATTCACGCACAAATAAATATTTTCCGACCCGGAAAAAAAAAGACTGAGAAATCCCCGGGCATGCCCGTTTATATTAAAGCCTATCGGCCAAATATACACGGAAATGGTAATGCGGGTGTCACTCAAAATTTTTGGCATTTTTATGACAACGCAAATTTTAACGTACAAAGAATTGATTATACACACTGTTTTTAATAATAAAACATATAGTAAGATTTTTAACGGCATTAAATGGATTCTTGAAAATCCCCGATCGTATAAACGTTGCAATTTTTGCAAAGTGAAGCAATCGCTTCCGCTATCGACAAGAATATCTTACGATAAGAAATGAGAGAAATAAGATATATAACGTATCGCAATATTTCTTTCGCAAACAACGAGCCAAGTGCAGCGGAATAAGTCAACATTGGAATCTTTATGAGAATTTTTTTTTATTCTACTTCCAGCTGAAACATCCTCTCTCTCTCCTCTGGAGCGAAAGCTGATTTATGTCCAGTGTGCAGCGGGAAAAAGAGTCGATTCTTTACGTTTATCATCGAAAATATAAACGAAATATAATTCATAAGAATTTCCTTTTGTGTGCGTTAAATAAAAATAAAATTCCACAAGGATCAAAACAAAACAAGCTTATCCAGAGAAAAACTTTTATTCTTCTACGAATCGATTGCGGATTCCAAATTATGCGGGTCTTTGTGGATATCTCCTCCAATCATCTGAAATGTAAAGAGATTTAACTTTTCCGATCCCTCGCAAGACGGAAATATACTTTCGAACAATCCATTTCTTCTATAAAGCAAACACGCCGTAAAGGACTGTCTTCTCTTTGTCCGCGCAACGAAATAAATATCAAAAAAATGAATGAACATAAAAGTTCCTTACGATTCTAACACGACATACGTCCTAAATTTTCTCCGTATATCCAGATCCTCACTCGAATCGAATCCAGACGGAATTTTAGTAATTGTGCGGCACGGATAAGTTCAGAGGCGAATTTCTGCGTTTACCAATTAGATTTAGCAAATCTCCACTTGCACGTAATGCAAATCCGACAGTAATTAAGCAAACAAAATTGCCACTCGACGATGTATGTACAACTGCATCATAATTCGGAAGTTTCGCCCGAGCGAAATGGAATAGTGATCCACAAAGCACCGGTTGAGCCGCTTCGGGCACTTCATTAAGAGAATGGCTCTACGGAACGGATTCAGTTCAAATAGTTTTCAGATATTGTACCCAATCCACCCCGGCTTAGTCCACACACATCCGTATACTACTTAACTCCTGGTATTGACATCAAATGAATTCCTTCGATTGTATTACTATTTTTATATTTTAATTAATTCTTAAAATCGTAAACGTAAACTTCAATACAAGAGTAAATACATTCAATTTTATATTTTACAATTTTTGAGCCAGAAACTTAATTAAAGAATTAAATATTTTAAAAATAACGTCAAAGATTATTACAAATGCATTTCACTAATCAATATGACGCGTAAATGACACGCCCACTTGGCGATGTTTCGCCGCAGACTGAGCACACGCCGTCAACTCTGAGTTCTCGCGACACGTGTCACTAGTACATTTCACTCGCACCTGGCATATCAATCATTTCCTCAATAATGAACCAAAATATAATGGAATCACAAAACAAATGAGCTGAACAAAGAACTCCCCTATAAGACGATCACATAAGATAAGAATATTTCGTAAAAAATCGGCTACTTTATTTACTGAATAGTGGGGTTGATAAAGAAATTATTCTTTGGATTTATTATTGTTTTATTACATACGATTTAGGAAAATATAACTAATGTTCTCTATGTACTGTAAAAAAATATATGAATGGTAAAACGAAGGCTGAACGCCTTACAGACAGAGAAAGACCAGAAAAGACTGTATATTCACGCCAATCATTCAGATTGTTGAATATATGCAAGATAATATGAAAGAAAATCTTCCATGCGAATTTTTTTTTGGTATGAGCGTTTAAAAATCAAACGAATTAAATATTGGCTACCGTCCTTCAATATCGTTTTTTAATCAATTCCAAAATTAAGTATATACAAAATTTACCTCGAGACGGGGAAAAAACGCGGAAAATTTAGCAATCAGCATTTCTGATATTTCAGAATTCCAATATTTGTCCAACGTATTTGACCGCGTTTTCGATTTTTCCATTTTGTTTTACGGCTTTGCGGGCAAACGCTGAATAAATAGTAAAGTAGATTTGGGGGACTGGCTGGGAGAGATCTGCTGCCGAGCGCCGAATGTATTGCCGAGCGAGGAACTGCTTCGGAATTCTTTTGTGTAAATTTGGTCTGATAGATGTTCTCTATTGTGATTTATAAACACACTCGCACCTCCGCATATGTGAAAACCTATTTTTATGCTAATAATGTCATTTCAACCCGAGGGGCCCCCGAGGTGGGGGACAGGGTTGCCCGGGGGCGTAGCCCTCCCAACTTCTGGGCGTAATTTTTCTTCTGCGAACTTGTATTGTGTACATAGGAATATACGAGTCCCGGCCTTATTGTCCGAACGATATTTTCATACAACAATGCCGCATCCTTCACTAGGATAGCACCGGATGGGGGTGGGGGATAATTCATTTTCAATATGAACCAAATTGAAAACATCAACAAGCGGATTGATATTGCTTTCTGTAATATAAAGCCGGAAAAAGAAGCAAATACGGATAGCATTTTTACGACAACAACTTACTTAGTCGTATAAATCTGGATAAATAATATCTTTGATTCTAAGTTCGTTTATTCAATGTGGGACGTGGGATGAAAAAAATATATAAATATATATATGCGTTGAATATTAATTATATAATTTAAATGGCATTTATATTAGAATCATTATGTTGAAACGGTGAAGCAAATGTAGGCAGTGAATTTAAAATAAATACTATATTTGCGATGAGTTTTATCTTAAATTGACAAATAAAATACGCAAATTTCATTAATATAAGCCCCTCCTTGTGTTTATATGAGGTTAAGACAAAAATGTCTGTAGAGATAGTGGTTACGAATATAAAAGGAATAAAAACAAACAGTCATAAGTTAATAAAATTTTGATAGAGGTACACAGAAATGGACACTATGCATGTACCACAGTATATACATATATAGACTGCAGAGCTGCAGCACCCCCAGCAAATTAAAGAAAAATATATGTCTATTAATTATATATTATGTATATGAAAATATATTTTAAAATTATATTTCGCGTTACGTAGCGCGTGTAGAACAAAGAGCGCTGTCTGCTCGTCAGCGCTACCAGCGTCGTATATTGGATGGATGCGGGGCGGCAGCGGAGTGGGGGGGTCTCGACACTAAGCGCTCGTAGCAGCCCCGCGCCGTCCATACTGAATCACTTTTAACATATACTTTATTTTTTTAATCTTTAAACTTTCGCAGCACACCCAAATATTTTACCCACGAGTTGCCACTGCATATATATCAACAAATATGATTTTCGGTTATATTTATATTATCGTCTCAGTATTTCTTCAAGAAATTTCAAGAACTCCCAACTAATGTGATATTCGACTTTTCTCCAATTTGACTTAGAGGGACGTAGTTTCTCGGTAAGGCCAGAAGGCCAACCCATGCCTGGACAATTACCGTTGTTTATGATGTGTTTAGAAAGGCGGAGGTCAACTCCAACGATGTTTAACACGTGAAGAATTACAAATGAAAGTTATACGAAAACAAAAATAAATACTAAGATATGAGCATCAGTATTGAAGAAGTGATACGCTAGTAAATATGTGTTTCTATGGTTGGTGGTGGCAGGACGCGGTGGAAGAGGAAGATTCGAAACTGCTTGGGAATCGCTATTCTGCAAAATTTTGAGAATGTGAGGCTTCGGCAGGCTACACTAAGTAACAAGATTAACCTCTAGGCGGCTATAAAAATTACATTAGATATTGATAAAAGGAAATGAAGAAGAAGATTACTTTTCCATTGTACAAAAATCATTTATAATAGATTGCGATTTACTAGTAATAATATTAATCAGCTTGGTACTATTTGTCATTCCCTATCTGCTAATCCACTATCTGGTATTAACGCAAACTATTTCCTATCACCAACTAGGCGAACTATGATGTTGGTAATGGATTTTTAGGTAGAATAAAATAAAAATATAATACTACAAAACATCTGCACACGCTACTATATGTATTATACTAAATGTACTATGTGTACTATACTAAATGATCTAGATAGTTAAAGTCTATCAGTTTTCAGTGCAATTATCGAGAGTATGCACTGCATCCATTCAAATAGCGACATATGCATTATACAGGCTTTAAATTATACTGATTCAACATTTATTCAGCAAACCAAATGTCATCCACGGCGCGTGCACACCAGTCATATGCACATATATTGTCCCGTCAGGCATAAATTTCATCCCGGCAATATTAATACATTCGGACATTTGGAATCACGTGTTCAGCATTACTATTTTGCTGCGCGTGTAAAAACAGAATGTCTATCGAAATACATATATTTTTTTGCGACCGCCACCACCCATACATTATCTGCAAATGCGGACACGCTGTATAAAATATGTGTTTACCCCGGGATCGACCATAGGAATCATGAAATACGTGCGGTCATTCCGGGATCGAAACCGAACACGGATCGTGCGTCCTTTGGAGTCCTTGAATTACGACCCGGCACGCATATCTGCCGTCGTAAAAAAATAAAATATCCAATGCCAAAATTTCCACTTGACGCCGCCAACGTCAAACTTTCGACGTTAAAGTCTGAAATTACTGCCTCCATACCAACGTCCGGCGGTAATACGTTAACTCAGAAATATCAACGGTGACACAAATGGGTCCTGTGACAAATGCTGCCGTTTGGGATGAACCAGAAACGGAGACCGGTGTAACCTAGTGCACTCTGAAAGTATTCAATATTTTTTTTTATTATTAATTCAACACCACAATCTGTAAACTATTACAATAAGGTGCTAATTAATAACATACATCTCCAAGATTTCCCTTTCTTAGGGCGAAAGTTATATGGATTGATTTGGTTTGATTTTGAATAATTTTCCACATTTTTAACCAACGGTGAGTATTTGACATTCTATTAATTCGGATAATACCCTAGCCCGAGTACAGCATTAAATATATAGGTTATTAGCTGAATGTAATTTACTGGAGCTTCCTTTAACAGTTTCCAGTAACCTGAAACCTTTTTGGATTCGGGGTCATTTTCAATTATCATCTTCACGTGATTTAATTTGAAATAAATTTGGGGGTCATCTGTTAAGGAACTTCAAGAGACTTAATACCTCTACCTCATCTACTGGGTTCGAGATCACATCGTGTGGATTAAAGGTAGTTTTCAGGAAACCCTAGGTTTTTCTTTGTTGTTTCTTGCCCAAGCTCCATTAGAATCTCCATCCGTAGATTCGCTAGCTGTCAAGTTTTCCAAGTAATTCCTTATGTTAGAATTTTGTGTTCATGTAGGACTTTTTTATTTCCTAGGTCGCTCGGTTTAGCTTCTGTTTGTCCACTGGAGATCTTGTTGTTTGCCAGCGCTTTCAAAGGCTCATTCGAGAAAATGTAATATTATATATTAAATATATAAATGATAATTAATCTAGAATAAAATCATGCGCATGCATTGAAAGGATTGATTAATATTTAGATAGTATTCATCCATCCATCCATCCAGTAAACACTGGATAAATTATCGCTGTATGAACTGAAAAGGTAATTCGTTGAAGGGTATCATTACAACAATTACTTCACCTTTCAGATAATTTCAAATATTGCCAAGGACAAGAAACAACTCAGAACTAAGACATCTGAAATATAATATGCCAAAAATATCTCACCACTGGAAATTTCTAACAATACATGGTTTTCGGAAAATTTCTATAGTAAACTGAGGATAAAAAAAATTAGTTACATATAATTTCAAAATTGATATATGTATTGTTGCATTCATCACGTTTTAAATAGCATAAATAGTAAAATTATATTTAAATATTATTTATCCATTCACAAAAATTCTATGATGATTACTTATAAACACAATGTTCATAAGCTTTGTCAAAAAATGGCGTAGCCTTTATAAAATGTTATTCTTAATATAAAAAAATATTCAAAGGTTAAACAAAGCGAAGATATTTTTTATCATGTTAAATAAAGGGGAAAATTCTTCAGATTCCTGAAGCATCGCTTCGTTTAGTCGTAACCCTCGCCCAGCCACGGGTTAGTCCGAATGAATATGAACATCCGCATAAAAACTTTTTGTATTTATTTAATACGGGATGGGGGGGAGTCGGTGTGAATAAAAGAAAACGGTTTGCCACCACTTAGCCGGGCTGCGCTCGCACCGAGCAGCGGAATGCGGCAGAATTTACTGGCGACAGTAAAATGTTCAAAAGTTACCCTAATGTCCGACCATAAAAGACAGACAAACATACTCTCCGCACCATCAAATCACCAAAGCGCCATTCTACAAACAACCGGATGCGCCCGGCCCGACAGCGACGTCTAGCCGGGGCAGAGCGGGACGGAGAGCGGGGCGTCGGCGAGCGTCGCGCGAAGCTCGATAACGGCCGCAGTTGAAAAGTTTGGATAAAGAGAGCCGGGAAGGAATCTCAGCCTATAACCGACTCTTACAACTTGTTGTTGCCGTTATGGCGGATCGTTATTCATAACTCATAACAGAACAAGTGAACAACTCGCTTCGGGCACATGACCGAATAAAATTTTATTTGACAAAGTCTGGCGTAGATACATTTAATGGCCGAGATAAGGTACAATTTTGTACACGCACGCAGGAAATACGAATTTATACGCGCCGGTGCGTATTTCTACGACTGTGCTTTTTGTTACGCAGGGGCAATAAAACCGGAATTACGAAAAGGTGAACCGATTTTCCGACATTCGTATGAGGAATATCGAAAACGCATAATGCTGACCGCACATGATATTTTTGCAATTTGATCTTATATTATATTACACGTCTATATGGTAATATGTCCAAGAATTCATTCTTGACAATTTCTCCCCATGCTTTCTCCCTGTATCGCATTTAATATAGGGGAGGAGTAAATTTCAACATTCTATAATTTTTATATAATTCGAAAATAGAGCCCAAGCATTTCAAGTCAAGATATCAATGAATTCTTAATCGATATCTTGACTTTTTTTTAAAAAAAATGGATTATTCTAAGAATAAAAGTATTTATTCATCATATGCTTCATAATTGGGTCGATATTTTGGATTTTTCTACTAATCAATAAGACGCGTAAATGACACGCACACTGAGCCCGCCGCAGACTGAAGACACGCCGCCGGTAGACCGACCGCAAAATTGTCGCGGCACTAGTATGTGATTCACTTGAACTTGGGACATCGTACCGTTTGCGAGTGAGAAAAAACATCGCGTCCGTGGCAACAGAAGCTAATATTGTTGTTTTTTTTCGATGTTCCGCTGCAGATTGATGACACCCGAGAACTCAGAGTTCTCGCGGCACGTGACAATAGTGTGTTTCATTCGCACTTGACACATCAAACCAGAAAAAAATTATCGCGCCCGTAGCAACAGAAGCGAATATTTTTGTTTTTATTGTTTATGCAATTGCGGACAATAAAAGTTAATGATTATTTATAATATTCATTCTTTAGACTATTTTAGACAAATAAAAAAAAGTTTGTGACGTGTACGATTTATTAGTTATTCAAGAAAAACGGAGTTATTAAGAAAATAAATGAAATAATAATAAGTCAGATTCGATTATTCTAGATTGATTACCGAAAAATTACAATAGAAACTCGCATGTAAATGGTCCAGAGTACAGTCACAATTATAGCATCGAAAAATCAAAATAGGTTTCGGAGGAATCGCATGAAGTATTTTCAGAAAAGGGAAGTAATATATAACATTATCTTCATCTGTAGCCATAATGGACTGATTTTTAACTGTCAAAAAGTTTTACATATTGTTCTGTACCTGCTGTATTTTTTTCTTATTCTGAATTATTAAGACGAAACGCCATAAAGGAGGATGTGTTTCCTAAATTGGGGAGATAAAGACAGAATCGCCAAAGGATCTAAACGCCATATTCAAAATTACGCTCTATAAGCCCTGTCATAAGTGTATGTTGCATCGGACTACTTTGAAGGTAACAAAAATATGTAATAATAATAGATAAATAAATATTTTTTCAGAATAAAGTTGCACTTGTTTTTTATCAAAGCTCGTATATAAATGTGCCACGTAAGTTTAATTATGAATTCAAGTTTGTTATGAGATAACAAAAAGGTTGAAAATCACTGCTCTAGACTAACTAATATATTTCGATCGGAAGGAGTAAGCGCTGATTCAAAGCCGCAGTGCAGTTCCTTTAGATAGATTAGCTAGTTTAGTCGGGAGTTGGAATGTTAACTAGGAATATAAAGTCGAAGCCAATATAAAAGTTTCGGCACCGACCTTAACGCCAAGTAACATTGGATTTTTTAATTAAATTCTAATCATGTCATCTATTTTAAGTAGATCAGTTGAAAAAAAAACCAATAAATTATAAAGTTAATAAATACAGACAGCTAGAAATGCAATATTGCAGCATCGAATTTTCCGAAGTCCAACCACTCGAATCTCGATATCCGCTCGAATTTTCCAATTTCTCGACGCGTCTCATATTTGTAAATGGCTTCGGCAGACACGGATTTCGTGTCCATTTTGCATACGGCCCAGAGGATTTCGCAGACGCTCTCGGAGAACGGGTCCTCGGCCACAGGTCAAGTATGAAATTTTCTTGGAGCACCCTGGTCGAGATGGTCGCTTATCCGACATTTTGTTCACGGTCGAGCGCCAACCCCTGTCGCACCCCCAACCTTCGTCATGGCGGGGTCCGGGGATATTGCATCGTCTGTGGAATACCAAATTCGAGTCGGTACACGTTGTGCCAAAGTTGGCCGTACGCTCCGGAAGAATCGCAATTGTGGACCGCAAACCGTTGCAGATGGTTGCCCAGTTAAGCGACATTAATATTAATGGTATCGTCGGGACTGGCAGGATTTGTGTTGGATAGTGATTTGAAAAGAAGGACCCACTGCAGTGGGCACTGTGGGGTCAATCCCTCGGGCTGGCGTGTCATAAGAGATCAACTACTCCGTGAAACTTGATTCCGGACCACCCCGACAGTGCCATTGCTTTATAACAGCTCCATCTTTATTACATTCTCAGCCCTCTGCTATAAATCAACAGATTAACCGTACTATTTATAATTTGATTTTATTTCATTGTTTCATTCGTCATATCTGACATTTTTGGGTCACGGTGTCCGATATAGTTTTATAATAACATCCGTTGTTATTCGACCGCCGACCGTAGTATGATGGCCAACAAAAGAGGAGCATTATCTGCTTGACTGACCTTCCATATTGGGGTTGCGTTTTGACCCTTTTATTTTTTTTATACATATAATATTTTCATTACGAATCTTTTATTCTATAAGATTTATCTCTCCATTTTATAATATCACTATTTTTCTTTAGTACGAAAAAAATATTTGGTCATTCTTAAATATTTTTTATCTTTTTCTATAGTGGATCATACGAGGGTGAGTCAATAGTGATCACTACATTTTTTGATACACTTAGTCCGTCTGTCAACAAATTTTCTTATTTCATCATTAAAAATCTTAAATCCTTTAAGGCGTGTTACATTGCTATCCCCACTTTCTCATCAGACTTCTTATTTTTGCGATACGAAACAGGTAAAATTCATATAGAATAAGATTAGAACAATGCGGATGTGGAGGTTATTCCACCAAGTGTGAGATAATTTCCCGCATTTTAATTTGAATATGTCCCATAATAATGAGTGACATATAGGACCCCTAGCCGGATCAAGTGGCATCTTTAATGATCATCAGTGCCACTGCCGTCCCGCAGGCGGCCAGCCAAGCTCTCCCTCTCTCTGCCCCCGGCGGTTGAAACGTTAAGACATTTCCGCATTTCGCTCCGTCGTAAGATATAGTCGCCATCTTGTTGCGCTACACACGGATGCCCCTATTACGACTCGTCTGCCATTGGCAAACCACGTCGAATAACCAATTAACATGCAAGCTGACCACTATAATCGATGACGTTCTGGCTGCAGATTCCGCCTCAGCACTCCCGACACAGCGCCTCGGACTGATACGCTGTCACAAGGACCCTCAGCCGGCCTCTCGTCAGGATCATTGGAGGAGTACTCCTTTGCAGATATTCTTGGCACTAGACGGCCACGAGTGCCGACACTGCCATAGATCCACAAGCGGAGAGTACCAGGGGCTGCACGCATTACGACCATTTTTCTCAAAACGTTTTCAACATAAAAACTGTCTATAAATGTTGTTCTTTAATAGATGTGTCAATGTGTTTACATTTCTGTGTTTGCATTTCTGTCACAGGCGAGAGTAAAGGCTCCCATGGTTCGAGTCACGAATCCTTCTGTTATATTTTACCACGTTTGTAAAACCTTTACATTAAGGTAGCCGTAAATCGCTTAGTGCCACCGTTCTGACATATCGGCCTAACATACACATGCTAAAATTGCCACGGACCGATTTAATCGGCTATCATTTTTTTTATTATATATAATTTATTAAAGACTCAACTTATTGCAGAGTCGACAGTGCCAACTAAACCATCTTCTGCAATATCGTTTTAATTCCAGTTGCATCGTTTTATTCGAGCTTTTGCCAGAGCTTGGTATTGTAATTCTGACGAAGGATCTGCACATGCCGGAATTCTGGTCGCGTCACGCCCGACCGGCCCTCGACTGAATTCGACTAGAACGACAATTTTCGACGAGGGGCCAAAGCCTTTTCGTTTAACCGCTACACGGCCATCCGAAGTAATACGAAAAGGTAAGTAGGTATTTATTATGGCAATATAGGGGATGGAAGATGGCGGCAGTTGCCAATGGTGGAACTTATATATACGGCCATCGTGGCACCAATTGAATTCACAATGAGACGACCGAGCCCCGGAAGGATGGCCCCTATCCTCCCTCCCGTATTCTCTCACTCGCTCTGCAGTAAACGGCAATGGAATTGACATTGCCCAATCTACAATAGTGATATTGGACCAAATCGTACATTTTATCGCCGTGCATAGATATTCAATGTATCGGCAATGCCTGAAGAATAATTATTAGATAATTATTTGTGCGAAACGAATAAATAAGATATTTGCTAAAATCAACGTGATTCATTATCAGTTCATCTGTATATTGAAATAATTTCTCAAACCGATTGTACACAGAGATGCGGAAAAAAACAAATAATGCGATGCGAACAAAGGCATCTGTAAACAGTAAATAAAAATCGACGCGTATGAGGAAAAAGCAGCCAGACAAGCAAAAAGAGGCCATCGGAAAAACACAGGCACAGGCATCCAAGAATATAAAATTAATCAAGGAAAAATTTAAACACCCCAGAGGCATTTTCTTTTTGGGCGTAATGGGAAAACAGAGCGTTTCCCAGTTCAGCGGCGTTTTATCATAAAACTTTATGTTTTTCATTTGGCGATTGGAAAATATACATTCTATAATATAATATACCCGGGAGAGATTCTAAAAAATCAAAATATATTACCGGCCGCGCCTACGATTTTTTTTATATATAATATAAAGAAAAATACAGCCAATACGTATTCCGGACATTGCGCCCAAATCTCATTATAGCGCCGTTCGGGATCCCTTCATCTAATTATATGAAATGTAAATTTTTAAGTCGAAAAATAAAGTTTGAATGTCTTCAAAACTTAATTATCTAAGGAGGCAATCTATCAGAAAGAAGTCGTAGCCGGGATCCCTTTCCCATTTCAAGTCAGGTTCGAAACAAACTTTTTTTCAAAAGGCGAGTTAATCCAGCATCTACCCCCTCCCCCCTTACCATCTCGATATCGATTCCACTTTATTCGAATAATTCATTCCGGTGCGTAGTTTTACGTCGATTTTTACGTCCGTGCCGTAGAATCGTCAGCTGGCCGCCTTATAAAATTTTATAATTCAAACTTTATAAATATCATGAGATTAAAAGTTATTTGTACACTCAAAATCATATAAATAATAAAGCAGTAATATTACATTTAAGTTATGCATATATCACAGTTTACGTGATATGTACTAAAAAAATTTAAAAAAAACGCCTAACGTAAAAAAATCCCTGAAAGTTATAAATATTATATTTAAGAAATAATCCTAGACAAAAAAGTGTAGATTTATATAGAGAACCGTGCAGATTTTGATTAACTTAACTATGGATCTAAAGTACACTCAGATTATCCGGTTTGCGGATTACCAATGCATGACTTCGATTCATATATTGGCTCCTTCTCATCCAATTTATACCACCTAACGTCACTAATGTCAACTCATTGATGAAGCGATTATTTCTTTAATGAACCAACATTATCATATTGATCCTCTTGAACCCCTTTATAAGGAAGATGGCGACTTGATAAAATGTGATACAAGGAGTAACTCAACCTTAGTACACAATCAAATCAGTTAAACTAGTTGATCGTGAAAGGAAAGTATACTAAATGTAAAAAGATTTTTTTAGGATTCTAACTAGTGCGAAACAATAGAAGTATCTTGAATATGTGAGCTAATAAAAGAAAATATAGAGCACAGCACTGACTACTGTTAACACTTAGTAAATCGACCAATGGGGATTCGAATATATAATAATAAGGATATAATCACACTTAAGAAAATTCGAACTAAAATTAGATAATCGATTTTAAGTTTCTAAACAAAACTCTCAGATGTTGCATTTCAATCAACTGAAAATAACATTTTCAGGGAAATGTAAATTGTAATAATGGTGTGTGAAAGTATTAAAATATTTATGACGAACCTTAACATTTTCACCAAAAATTTGGAAATGAAATCCGAAAACCCTCTTCCCCCTTTCCAAGTGTCGCCACTATATGGCCCAAAGAGCTAGTATTAAACAATAATAAACAAAAATTTGACCCACTTTTCATAAAGATTCGCGATCACTGATATAGTGAAATACATATAATTGGCTGCGACAGTACATATGTATTGTGACAAATTTGTTACTTTTTTTCATATTGTTATTCGTTTTTTTTTTTGCGTTTTTTCATATACCGCATAGAAACAGTCGTACAAAAGAGAATCGCATGAAAAAGGAGCGCACAAAAACAGATTTGACTGTAATTGTGTACTGTATTACATATTTTTCATATACAGTGGAACCCCCAATTACACTACTCCGAATTACGCGCTGAGTTGAAATATTCGCCGCAAATCCTCCTACTGCGCTGTCGCATTCACACACAGTCAAACGTTGGCTAGCGTCTGTGTATTCAACACGTGTCAGGCTATACGCACACAGCCGGACGGCTTCACTCCCCCAAATACACGACTCCAAATAACACGGTCCCGATTTTAGTGTTAGTGGGGGTTTAACTGTACACTTTTCTCAAAATAGAAGTAGATGAGAGACGTAGATAAAATTAATATTGATTGATATTGAGAAATCGAATCTTACATATTTTAATAGTAATACAAAGGTTTCAACCAATAAATCAGTACAAAAAAATAATCTAAAGAAAAAAACGGTATTTACTGATGTAAATATCATTCCAACTTGAGTTAAGCCTGAATAGAAGCAACACGTGACGTAACGAGCGACGTAATTGTAATATTCACTGTGCATCATTGTCATTTATCCCGACTACGCACGTTGTTTTTAATCAAATATGTAAATAATATTAAATTTAATATCTTTCTTATATGGGGAGGGTATAAAAATCTTATTCACATATATAGAAAAACGACACAAGTTCGACAATATCTTCGAAATGTCCACGCACAGCGTGGAGTGCCAAAATATTTTCATCGGCGAGGGTCGAAAATAACATTTCCTCGGGGATGATTGCGCGACGATTTATATATAAAAGGAAGTTGGATATTGTCCAGCCAAAGTATGGCAAAATACGAGCGATACATATAAATCAACCCCCGTGGATTACGTGAAGACGTTTCCAATAATCCTCAATCCCGAGACAGTCGACGACCCGCACGATTGACGGATCTCATCTAAACATTTATAGAAATAAATGGCGGACCACTACGCCCGTGCATCCCCCGCAGCCTATTTCGGGAATATATAATTAATTCGCCAAATAAATGGCGGATTATCGCGAGACGGTATCGTTATGAATAATAAATTCAACGCTGTCGTCTTTGCGGAATATAATAATATATTAATTTATAGACACGCTGTATTCGCGGAGAACCTTTATGCAAATCGAATAGCGAATTTAATGCAATCCACGCCGTCTTCCGCAACACATGTTCCACGGCCCGCGAGTGAACAAATTTTTACGCACACTCTCCTCGTCCATACAAATAAGCGGAAAACAAAAGGAGTGAGGGAGGGATCGGGCGCAGGGTCTACTGTTTAGGTATAGCCGAAGATAAGTTTTCCTTTTATAACGCCACGAAAGTGTGTTACATAAAGAACCATTGTTTAACCCGGGCCTGTTCGGAATGACCAAAGTTGCCCCGCAATCGGAGGTTTCCTCGGCAAAAGGGACAGACCTGCGGACCCCCACCGGAATAAAAGGAAAACTCGCCCCACCCCACCGCCGAAATATGGCAACATCACCGGAATATGAATTCTGAGTGGTTTTATTGGGCCAAGGAAGTTGTGACGTCAAACACAATTCCATACATATCAATGTGAACCATCTTGCCAAACCGAGAAACATAATTGTGTTTTTTTTTGCAAATGGAAATATAGATATCTATCTACGTCCACAATCGCCGCAATTTATATTTTAAAACTAAATTATGCCGTATTGCCGTAAAGAACGTTTACCAGCTTCCTTTGCTCCGACGCCGGGCGCCTCATATCTTCTAACCCGGCTCGCCAAAAAGGAAATTGTGTAACCCAACGGGTTAAACCCGGCAAATATAAATGGAAGTTAATACACCGACATCTCCTCGGCCCGGGTTTATTTATTGTCAAAAGTTATGAAGAGGTTGTAACGTAAGCAGGAAGGATCAAAGGAGACGACACAAAACAAACTTGGTCCGAAAGTTATCCCGGATCTATATAAATCTGCGCAACTTAAAAGGTAAATAAGCCATTTAGACACACGCCGAGTTGTGTACGTCGACCTATTCTCCGACAACTTATTTATATTTCTTATAATCGTAACACGATATCTTAACGGGGGAATATTTCGTTTTGCAAATTAGGAAAAAAACTTTCTTAATATTAATAACGATAGCATTATTTCAAGCAGTCTGAATTTATTTCATAAAATATGTATCAAAGTGAATAAATACGAGCTGGCGCTAATTCAATATGAACAAAAATACAAATGCTAAGGGTTAAATATACATATTTTTATAAACCCTCTTCTACAAAAATTATTTCGCGCTCGCGATAAATTGAGTTACCGTGACAGCGATGGGCGGTAAGAAAATTTTGCCATCAACAAAGTGGGCGACAGGTATCACAGGGTTGACGAACTCTGATCTCCAATATATTTTCGGTTAAGATAATTAATATAATCTTCGTCTATTAAAAACTTTTAAATACTTTTTCCCATCATATTCCATTAATAAATTAACGAATGAGTAGCGTTTTAACGCATTGCCTACGGGGCGAATCGCGGACAAACATGAGCTGGGGCGGGGCGCATTCGGCGATATTTGGTGAAACGTCGTTTTTCACAAAAAAAATCATAACTCTTTTATTGATGAAGATATTGAACCAAAACTTTAACTACTTCAACTTAAACATTTACTGGATAGTAAATGCAAAAAAATACTTATAGCAGATGTCACAAAACTGTTTGGAAACGAGCCGAATTAAAAAATTTATGAATGGTCTTTTGAATGTTGAATTTTGAATATAGAATGTTTGTGTGTTTGAAATTTCAAGGCATTCGCCGTTAAGCCAGTGGGTCAGGCCATTATTTTATTATTCACAACAGCTGTTTTTAACAGGGCTAGCGTATGTGATATGCGCGCCCCGGACATACGCAAAAACGACAAGTCGTAATTTCACGAGTTCTTTGCATCACTGTTTTTTATTTGTTAACATTTTATGTTCTTCGTTATATAATGTTTTATAGTACTTTTAGAAAACATATTATTTTTAGTTCTAATCAGAATCTATTTTATAAACGATTCAGTAAAATGTCCTCAAACGTGAAATTGTTCTTTTCTATATATTCAGCTTATACTAAATTATCTATAATCATGCCTGAATGAATACATTCTCGTCGATTTGCCAATAGGATTGTATCCTCAATTCAGCGCAAGTTGCCGAGTAAGACTCTACAAACTTTAATCTGTTTCTCGTCGATTCAAATTTAAGTTAAATACAATTTCTAGCGTATTATACTATACAGAACTCATAATATCATCCATAAATATTCGCGATTAGTACCACAGACATTACGTAGCAACTTTCTATCGCCATTAAAGAAGCACGTAGTATACGCTGAAAAGTTGCGATTAAGGTACGAAAGCGCGCTGAAAACCAAACCCTGGAAAACTATTTGTTCCGAGTAATTGATTCAGCGTCGCCGTACAAACTTTGCAAGTTTGCGAAACTGCGGATCAAAGGAATGGCACCATACGAACCGAGATCAGAGGTCCCGGTTTAATTATGAGCCGGAGAGTGCGTGATGAGAAAGCGGTTCCCAAATGTTAATTCGCATGGTGCGACTTGTTGACCGATTCCGCGAGACTTCACCGGCTCCTGGCGGCGCTCGGAACACATCCGAGATCTGGCGGAGCAGAAGCATGCCACATAATTGTCTTCATTTAGAAACACGGATCCAATTTAATTAATTCTATACAAGGAGTCGCCCGAGGGAGGCGAGGCGGCAGGGGGAGTGCCCTGAAACGCGGGATCAAAACAATGTCTTTTCATATTCTGATTATTTCGCGCTCAATTGCCCCGGGGCTAGACAGATGGAGCAGGAAGATGGCGGATAATGTCGTCTGTCATTACTGACGATTGCCTTTTGATGGCTCACTAAATCGCAGAGCACAGCAGCCCATACCCACACCCGGAATGTACCGCTAAACATATTTCGCGAAATCACCGCTGCAAAATCACATATGGCTTATCCCCCTCGAGCGATAGTGTCATATTGTAATTTAGAATCATTTTTTTTACTAACCCTATGGTTACTCAAAAAATATACTACGGATACCAGAAAGAAATGGAGCTTTTCATAATAATCAAAAATATATATTAACTACTTTTTTATATTTCCTACGGATATTCGATCCTCTTATTAACCGCTTTAGTGACGTGAGGTTTTAAGCTGGGAAATACTCATATACCGTGTATTTTTTAAAGTATAAATCGTCATCATAAAAACAAAATTCGTTATCACAAAAATATAGTTTAAGCATGTCGTAAGTAGTGAAGTAATGAAGTGGGCCAAAAACAACCCCATATGATAGATTTAGCCTCCATAATTGCTGGACATGACTCTCTACGACTTATTCCTACTTTAAAGGGGGCAAAATTGGTTAAAAAATAATGATTTTTAAAAAAATATATTGAAAATCATCCGTATTTTTTATCAAAACCTTATATAACTGGAAAAAGAGAGCAACGAAATCTAAAAAACAGTGTCTCTGACAGAGCGAGATAGAAGAGGTTTTTAGAGAATTGGCTATAATAACAATCGTCTTATTAAATTGTAATATTATTAACCGATCCATCACGGTGGCTCGAAACCAACAGTGTCGTCCGAAGGGGGTCTATTTATAATGGAAAATAGACCCAAAGCATTTCAAGTCAAGATATTGATAAATTCTTCATAATCTTCGACTATTGTTCGTTTATTCATTTTTATAAAAATACAGTAGGATTTATATTAAAAGAGTTATTCGAGAAAAATCAAAAACATGGGGTCCCATCGACACGGCTAGGATAATAAAATATTATTTGCATCAGTTTACGATTATAATACTTCATAGATTATCACACTTATCCTGGAAACCATAAAACATTCGGTTCCGATGTCCTACGATTAAATTAATTTTGAAACACGATCGCTTCGGGCACAACATGTACACACATTATCGAAACGAAAATCTCCGAATCAAATCCAAATTACACTTGCGGGTATTCGGAGGTGGCCGACGGCGGACCGGGGAGGGGTAGGCATTTTGGGGGAAATGCGAAAATTAACGAGATAAGACCTTATTCAACGCGTCGCCGTGTTGTTCAAGCGACCGTTTCGGTGCGGTCGGCCAGGGCCGGCATACAAAGTGGACGAAACGGCCCGGGGCCGAACAAACGCGGGGACCGGAGGGCCAAATGGAAATTAAATCGCCGGACAGTTTCTGGGATCGTAATCCTGGGACCGTGTGTGGGAACGAGATCTCAGATTATCCCGACATCACTTACGGCTATACGGCCCACTAAACATTTTGACTCGAGTCAAAAATAAAGTTAAAAAAAAACACATTTACATGTAAAGTGTGATTCGGGAGGCACTCGGAGGAATTTATAAATGTAATCATTACTCTGGTTATCATGGTTCATGAGCGGTTATGGCGGAATTTGTCGCGTCATTTCCCCGAATTGATAAGGAGTAGCAGCTATTCGACATAATTATACCGAGAGACCTCCGGGTCGTTAGACAAAAGACAGAATGTAATATAATAAGATACGGCATCTCATTTATTATGTAAACAAGGTGGGTGTTTTTGCGGGGGTAGGAGACCACGGCAAGATAATAATGAAGACAGAGCCGAGTGTTGGAGCGAAAAAGAAGTGGCACCGTGAGGAACCTGGCTGAACCTACACCTAGACAGACAGATTGCGTCTAGTCGTCTCTATTTATAAAGGGTAGTAATATTTCACACAACAAACAGAATGATTAATTATTCCAATAAATCAACTTGATACCATGATATTAAAATCTAAACATACGAATAAATTTGTTTTTAACATGACTCCGTAGATCAAAATACTTTTCATGTGAATAATTATAGGTTAAATAAATATATATAATTAAAAGATCAAAATTACATACAATATAAGAATAAATTACACGATAAAATGATTATCTCGCGAGTGTCACTCGAAGAAACCCAAAATGAGGGACACGGATGCGCCAGATTTTGAGTCTGGCAATAACCGCGGGCCTTGTTACATTTTTACGACCAAATAAATCAAATAAGCTCCGGGGGGCCGTGTGCATGGCGAAAGATATGAAAGTAAGTATTCTCAAGGTATGATGGAAAGTTTTTTAATAAGGTCATTGTTGGGTCGGCGTCGCGAGCGCCGCGGCGGCGGTCTCGGCGGCCCCCAGGGTTATTACCGTACTTTAGAATGCATTGCATATTTTGGAATAAATTACGACCCCTCGGAGGCGAATCCTCTGCCACCAACAGCCACTATCCGCTTTGTGGCGTCGACGAACGCCAAAGATCGGAAAATTTGCAGATAAAAGAGCAGCCATTTTGAAAATATTAAACTTTGCCTTTAAAAGTACGCTTCGACCAAAAATATTATGTCCACAGTATATACATTGGAACTTATATATTTATCATATTTAGTATTCATTAAATCTAAAAAACAAAAAAATGTTTCTATAATCAACAAAGCGTAATAAAGATAAACATAGTTAACGACATTATTAAAGTATGTATTATCCCAAGAACTATCTAAGGTAGAATAACAAAAAATAAGCGAGCGATTAAAACGACAAAAGTGACAAATGTGTGAAAAACTATAACACTAGAAGATCACGAAGATAACGTATTAAGAAATGAAAAATTTCTTATCGTTGTGAATTACTGAAAAGCAAATGGTTGATGAGTATTTCAGTATCATCTTTGAAAAAAATATGATATTATTATATTACGACCCCAATAAAAGTGTCCAAAAAAGAGATGCGAGTTTATGACAAGTGAAGGTGATCGAAAAAGACGATTAAGCATTCGCAGTGTAATTAGATATGAAGAGGCTTTAACCTTTTCCACTCCGTGGGCCAGACGTATTGGGCCAAAAGATTTTTTAGCAAACAACTTGAACCAAGTTTTTTTATTTAGTTTAAAAAAAATTGTCTTTTTTTTAATCGAATGTCAGATCAAACTCTATAGATACTTCCTAATCATTTTCACAATGAATATCTCTTTTAAAAAAAAATGTAAAAAAAATAAACTCGGATGCAGAACGTGCTAAGCAGTTTTTTGAAGATTTCAAAAAGTATCTTATATAATATACACTGAAGGATTTATATCTTAATATTTTGCTACACTATAACAGAACAGGTATTCTGGAAAAAATGCTGAAAGGGAAAAAAGCATTGCCTGAAAGCATACTAGTGAATATCCGATTATCACTGCAAGATCCAGCCATTACTAGTACATCATTTAAAAATCCAAGGGCTAAGGGCTAAAAATAATTTGATAAAAGGTAAAACTAATGTTAAAGAAATTATGTCTAATTGGGCCAAATTGAAGAATATGCTAGAAAAGTCATAAAAAGATATAAAACAATTGGGGAAAAAATATATAGGAACTTTACATTTAACGATTGGAATGGTAATTTGAATGTGAATAAAGAGAAATATTTTATTTAAACTGCGAAAACAAATTTCTCTCCCAAGTCCACTGTAGCATTTATTGCAGAATCATGAAGATGTTTTTTCTGACAAATTACCGGTAGACTAATATAGACATTTATTCAGAAGCGACTCGTCCATATACACTATCGAGCTTCAGCACCCCCAAGCAATTTGAGGAAAAATATATTTTTATATAATCATCATAATTTGCCAGCTACAAGACACACACACGCTGAGCGTATGGACTTTCGCAGACTCTCGAATGGCAAATATATTAATATATATGTGTGCATTGATTATGTATTATGTATACGAAAATATCTGACTAAAATTTTTTGCATTACAGCTCTACCAATTATTTTTTTATAAAGTGGGGTCTACAATCCTACCTCACCGTCAACTGTTAAACTTGCAGAATTGCCCGAAAGATTATACATCCGAGTACTATCCACTCAAGAAATCAGATATCTCATTAGATCTATTATGATAAAAAAAAATTTAAATAATATATTAAAAAAAAATCATACCTGAAGACTCGGATGACATCCTAACTCCAACAGAACTCTCACGACGGAAAGATGTCCTTTATTCACTGCAATGTGCAAAGCTGTCTGACGTCTGCGATTTCGTGCATTCAAATCAGCCCCAGCTGATCTCAAAAGCCTTAGAGCCCCAGGCTCATCACCAAATGCAGCATGATGTACTGCACGATCACCATCTTTATCTTCGGCATCGGCATCTGCTGTGTGACGCAATAAAACGCGAATCACATCTAAATGACCGTTTTGAGATGCAGCCTAAATAAATTAAAACAAATATAAATTATTGTCATTCAGTCAGTGCTGAGATCTTTTGTGTTTAAAACTGTAGATAATTCATACCTGTAGGGCTGTATGTCCACCGAATACGCCGTTGACATCAGCGCCAGGAGGATGGGGTGCAACTGATGATTGATTTGATGTGGATGTTTGTGTGAGTATTTCATCAACCTTTGCTGCGTCTCCATTCGCTGCAGATTTCACCAATTCTTCATTGACATCTCCCGAGACGTGTGTTTCAAATAGCTTTTTCAAAAGAGCCGAAAGTCGTTCACCTAAAAATGCAAAGAATTGTTTGTAGAAATAATAATGATTTAACATATTGGTTTAGCACTTTAAATCTTTAAATCTATAATCTATACAATTTCATTTTAACGGATCAGTTCTCGACTTCCGACAGGATTCTATTCCGTCATCTCGAACAATAGTTGAAACGGTCGTAAGTCAAATTACATACAAAAAAATAATTAAAAATAATGGACAATCATCATCACCATCATCATTTTCCAGCCACAAAACACTTATTCGCTGAGCGTTTGGGTCTTATCAAACTCTCGATTAGTAATCAAGGTCAAGAAAGTTTGGGTCACACTATGAGGAGAGGACTGCCATTTTACATTCACACAGTAGTGGCCCAACCCGTCTTGGTATGTGGTTTTATGTAAAGAAGTTTCCTTCTCTTGACCATTGCTGTCATTGGATCATTGGAACATGCATTTTCTACAAATTTTGATATTGGATCAAATTTTTACCCTCCTCACTTTATCCAGGCAAGTAGGGGGGGGTTTGTTTCGGTATTTGCTCTCATATTCAATAGGCGATCCGGAATTGCGAGTTACATATGGCAATAACCTAGTTGCATAATATAGCAATCCTTTTATTATGGGAAAGACTTTGAAAAAAGGAAGGTAAGAAGGAACGAAAGTATCGAGACTACATGTTGGCAAATTTTTAGGGTTTTCCTTCCCAAAGCATACTGGTTCTGCTGGTAAGAAATCAGTTAGGGACATATATTTATTGGAGAATAAGTTGGTAACCAATATAAATGGCATCGAGGAAATGATGGATTAAAGTTTATTTGTAAGGGTTGGTGACCATTACTTGTTTGGTTATGCAATTAATCAACGGTATCTTTGTTACGTAACCCTAATTTTTAGGGAAGGATGGCTCCTCTGCTAAGTTGGCAATGGCAATTGTATCTATTTTATTTTTTTAGGACTGTATTATTCTTTACAAATTAATCATAATAATTTAGATGTCAATTAATTATAAATTACACATGAATAATGTGTGTGCTATAAATCCGATTGATTGATAAGGTGTATTTGATTACCTGATGAACTTCCCAATACTGTTCCATCAGATGAAGCAACTTTGGTTACGACATTCGGGTTATATGTCCAAGAAGTATTACAAACTTCTACCTTCAGATCATTATCGTGATAAATTTGCTGCACTCTTCCGATTTTACCCAAAGTCTAAAATATAAAAAAAAATAAAAACAAAAAATTTTCAATTATGAATAATAGTTTTCGATAAACAAAATTTTTACAGGTGCCATTGCTTCAGCCCATTCTCCATGACCACGTTGAAGCGACTTCACTCTCTCCTGATCGGCACAAACTTGAACCAAGTCTCCTACAACAAATCCTCCAACACTACCGGTTGCACCTGTTGTCGTGTTTGGTGCACATACCTATATTTTAAAAATTTAAAAAATATTACAAAATTAGTATATAAAAATTATTTTTTTTAATTATTGAAAATATTTATATATAAAAATTTAAAAAAATTATGTAACCTTTGTTAATACAGCAGGATTGAAAGTCCATCGATTGGCGCTTGGATACGAAACAACTATATCGTGATCTTCGTCAATGCCTACAACAGTGCCTGTAGTTCCCAGACATTCAAACATACCATCGGTCCAGCCACCGTGACCGTGCTGCAGGGATTGGACTATCTCCAATTCTAAATCCACGTTAACCTAGAAATGAACAAATCCATCTTTAATAACACTTTATTTATTTTATATTATAACTAGCTTTGTATGGAAAATTATAAATTCCTACGGTTGGAACCGAAAATAACATCTCATGAATATCAAACAATTCTATGTTTAATCTAATAATTTGTGATTATCGGAATAATGCCCAATCAATCGACTCAAACGCACTCACAATTTCACAATATTTAATATAACAAAAGAAGTCTGAATAAAACAAAACAAAGGAACAATTATTATTTCAAATTTGAATTAACTGTTAAATTAACTATCCTAGAATAATATATAATAATAAATGTTAAAAATAGCACAGTTGAACTAGAAATAATAGCTAGAATGGCATTTTGCTGTTCACCTTTGGGAGGAGTTTTTGTGATTGACAGACAAAATATTTTCTAATCAACCTCTCTCATATCCGAGGATAATGATACTCTTGACACTAGACCGCCATTTTTTTCGAAGTTTAGAGATAAAATATCATAACCAGTGACAGATCGTGGGTAAAATATTTGGGGGTGTTGCGGAAAAAATAAAAAAAGTATATTTCAAAAGCGACTCAGTATGGACGGAGCGGGATTGCTCCGAGTCGTAATGCAACACAGAGCTTAGCGACAAGAGTTTAATTTTATGATTTCGATATGGATCTTGGATGGCAGTATTCCTTTATCTCATAAGTATTTAATGAAAATAATAATATATTTTTTAATATGGTACCAGATGATAGGAGAGTACTCTGTGTACTCATACAAAAATTAAAAAAAATTTAAACCTGATCTCCAATTTGAAGGCCGTGAGCACCTGCTCTTCCAGGACCAAATTCACCGAGCAACGGTAAATGTTCTTTATAAACAGTCTGACCTTTAACATCACTGACAACCTGTAAAATAAATAAACATCCGATTAATAATTCTTATATCCATTTTAAGACGTCATCAGAAAATATTTTTACATACCTTCAAATCTGCCATGCCTTCAAATCCAACTCTATATAGATTTTTTGCACCATTATCCCAAACAATATACGCGGCAGAACGTGGACTGGCAGCAGACCAATCTTGCACTTCATTAACTTTTCCACGACGTCCATTTCCACCGTCTTGATCTTCCCATTGCCAATCGACCTAAACAAATATATAATATAAAAAATAAAATGCACCCATTCCTCGATTTACACTGGTTTTTTTGCACGGTTATAAATCTCTGATAGTTTTTTATTTCTTTATACAGGAGTCACACACGTACGTATGCTAGTAATGGAAATCTAAGAGTTGAAATATCTCGATTGATTTTACCTGGAGCCCTTGAAGACTCTATGATATGGCTGCAGAGCATGAAAGATCATATTAAAGATACATATATGTATTTTGGCAGTTCAATAGCTCTGACGGGAGCATCGGCAATGGCAATCTTTGGATCGCCTGTATTAATAAATTAAAATAATTATTGGAAATGTAGCTAATGATTTCATATGAGCTCCATGACTTTTATTTATTTATGAGTTTTTTTTGACGGAACGTATATACCGTGTAAATCGAGAAATGGGAGAATTATTGTATTATATTTAGGGAGTCCACAATTTATATTAACACTTGGACGTCAGACGTTTTTACAACATGAAAAAAAATGTACTTACACCTCTAACAACACGAGCTCCTGGAAATATACCGCGAACCGCTTGTTTCTTACTTTTCCGCCGGGGTTCAACGAGACATCTTTGAGCGCCCAGTGCGCTAATTCGATAAAAACGATGACGTAAGTGATGTTTATCGCCATGATAGCACACGGAACACAAATCGTAATTAGTACATTCCACACATTTCCAACGTATACCTGTAAATCCAGATAAATCATTTTGAATTACTATCATTTATTATTAAATAGAAGACATTTTATATTCAGAGTGATGATCATACCAAAGATTGGCTGTTGTCGACAGGTATCACACATAGTGCCATCGTGTTTTACACCAGTAGGAGCGCTATCTAGTATTCTAAGATCATATGCACCTGAACATCTATAGTTTGCAGCTGTGCCGTTATCCCAGACTACTACCACTTCTTCGGGAGATTCAAAATTTCTTACGGTTCCGACATGACCTTCTCCACCGTCCTGAAGTATTAAAAAATAAATAGTTAATAACATTATAATAATGTAATATTATCATACACTTCACTTATACGGTAGATAAGTTCCACCAAAAAAAATAGATAAAATTCATAGAAATACATGGAAACCCAATAAATTTATATAAAATATTTATATATTTCTTAAAATCCAGCTATACAAATCTGTAGGCCCCGTTGGAATTTTAAAGCTCGTTCTAGGTTAGGTGAGAACATTTAGCAAATTATACGTTTTACCCATTCAACAAGTATTGACTTGTTGGAATTCAATTGGGTCTGTTTCAATAGGCCCCTGTTATATTAATACATGCACAATGCAGCACACGAGTAACCGAGTTTGACGATTAGCGTATATCTGCTGACGTTTCGTCTCAAATTTTCATTAGAATTTTTGAGCTGGATCCCAATTAAGCAGAATCGGCTGTGTCCATAATTTTTGGATATTTGTAGTAGAACTCTTTACATTAATAACATCATTGCTGCCGAATCACATTTGAAATCCTCAATTGAAAGTCGGCATTTCGTCCACTTTAAGTCCAAGTAACTATATGAATAAGTCAGTTCCTTTTACTCGTTTTAATTTTATTTAACGATGAGAAGAAGGTATCACCAGAGTGCTCAGAGGAAAAAAATGTGAGTAAGACCATCCCTTAATTTCGAGAATTCTCGATCAAAATCTCTACACAGAAGTGGTGTAGAAAGGCTACCTGCTTTCCCCACTTCCAGTCTGGACCACGGATTACACGAGCCCCTACGCCCTCCATCATGAATCGCGTGGGGCGGCCAGGCGCCGCCGGGGCCGCCGGAGCCGCCGCTGCTGGGGCCTCCATGCCTCCTAACCCCCTCCCGCCGCGTCTGACACTTCAGTGACAGCAAAACATGACGTTTGCCAGTGCTAAAAAGTATTTTTAATACACGGGTTAGATAGTCGAACCGTTATTTTTTTCGTTTCGGCTTTCGTTACGGTTTAAATAATAAAAAAATATTTATCGGTTCGGTTCCGGTGTTCGGTTCAGCTCCAAATATATATTTTTTATATGTTATTTATTTGTATTATTTAAATGTAGATAACATGATTATTATTTCGATAATGTAAGTTAACCGCGACTTAGCTAAGTTAGTACTTGGATAGGTGTCCGACGAAAACTATGAATTTAGGGAATACTTTATAATAATAGCCAAAAGAGTATGTAAGTGGACCTTTATAAAATATTTATGTAGATAGTTTGGCGCATTGGAATTGATTAATTTAATGATACGTATCCTTAGTTGAATATATAATTATAAACAAATAATATAAATTTTAATTCAACTGGAGTAATATAAAAAAAATTACCAACGTCGTGGTTTGATACTAGGGGGAATATTAGTAGAAGATATCATCCCCTTGCAACTTTAGAATCTTTATATGTATGGATGAAGCTTTGAAATCTTTCAGTTATGCCATTTATCCATCATAGTCAAATAAATAAATAAATTTTAATTAAAAATATTTTTTTAGCATAATTGTAAACATTGTGTCTATATATTACATAGTCTGGTCACATCAAGAACAAATAATATCGTAAATATCAAAAATGCAAACAACAAGCCGTCGCATAAACGCTAAAAAAATACATCCAATTTTAACCATTTGTACTCGAATGCCGCCATAGAAGCGGCATCGAAGTTTTCCGTATCACTCGAATGCCGCCGCTATGGCGGCATGAAACAAATCAATTACGTATCATTTATAAAATCATTATTTTAGGTTTTTAATATTCACTACATTTATTGCACATATTCAAAATAATAATTTATTAAATAACGTGTTTATTCTGGAATACCAAGCAAAAAATCGCAGACGTAAACAGCCACATCAGGAGTGGATTCAGCAATATTTGGAGTTTTTCGGGACTTTCCACCAGTGTTATGAGAGTAACACAATAGAAATCCAGTTTTGCCAACCTCAGGAATAATCTAATTCGGCCAACCTTAGGAGGAATCCAATCCTGCCAACCTCAGGAAGAATCCAGTTCTGCCAACTTCTGAAGAAATCGTCCTGCCAACTTCGGGGGAAATGCAGTTCTGCCAACTTTAGAAGTGCCATTTGTAAAGTGGCAACACTTACTCGTCGCTGTGCTGAGACAATAATTATGTTGCGATATTTTTATTAAAATAAATTCTGCCACAAATTTAACCATGACCACTTGCCCCAGTGCTCACACTATACTACGCCCTAAAATGTGCATTCTAGGCGCCATTTTTTTTAGTTCAATAAAAACGAGAAAATTTTAAATATTCTTGATTTATTTGTTAGATTTTGCCAACAGCTTGCGGACTGCCATAAAATATTTATTATTTATAGAAAATTTCAGGGGGCCTTGAGGCCCTAGAACCCCTGAAGGGCTGTTTGGCGAGGGCCTTATAGGGTTTTTATAGTAGTCTTAAGACCGGCAGCTATATAAGAAGGCGACGCCCTTCCGGGACAGAAAGCAGCACACTTTGTTAGTGCGCTACTTTTAAATTATATTGATATCTTATCATCTTCGATGTTGAACTAGCTAGATACGTAAATCTGTAACCCTTGAAACGTCAAGACATTCCTACATTTGGTTCCATCGTAAGATGTAGTCGCCATTTTGACGCGCTAAAAACGGACGCAGGCATGTCTCTGGATAAATCCTCTTGTCTCCCTCATAGCGAACCACGCGGACTAATAATTAACAAACAAGCTGATCACAACGATCACTGTCATTCTAGCTACAGACTCCGCCTCAGCATCACCGACATAGGCTGCGCGCATCACACCCGATTCTTCCATAACCTCTCCGTAAATTCTATCTTTCAATAAATGTGTCAACGAGTTTTTACCATGAATCTGTTTACATTTCTGTCAACGACGAAAGTAAAGGCTCATCATGGTTTGAGTCATGCAATCCTTACTATTCTACCTGGTCCATCAAATCTTTACAATGATAATAATATAACATGTATTAATGTTACCAAGGTCAAGAATGCTAACTGCCCAGAAAGGGATTAATGAAGACCGAATAATGGTTTATATTTTGTATTATAATAATCAGTGTATGTTTGTATGAGCTTTGGGTCGGTCGGTCGTGCCGGCGACCCTTAACCGATCCATCACAGCCACACAAAACCAACGGCGTCGCCTGAAAGGGGTCTATTTACAATGGAAAATAGACCCCAAGCATTTCAAGTCAAGATATTGATGAATTCTTCATCAATATCTTGACTTAAAATACTAAGAAATGGATTATTTTATCTATAAAATTATATTCATGGTATGCTTCATAATTTGGTTGATATTTTGGGTTTTTTACAAATCAATATGACATGCAAACTCGGCAATGTCCTGCCACAGACTGAAGACACCCCCCCTACAGTAGCTTATTTTTATTTAGTTTAGCATTTTATTCTCTCAAATCATTCATCAGCTTTTTTTTATTGTGTCCAGAGTTGGTACCATACTTAGTATAATCAGTATTTAAGCGTTCCAAAAAATAAAATTGTGTTTCCTGTATAGTGAACAGATTTGGTTTCTGGGTACTTGATTGTTGAATATACACCATATTACCAGATGGTATTTCACCAAGTGTATAACAAACTTCATAACTAATGTGGATATTTGGACAAATTAAATCAGGACTTAATTAAAAACAATCCCATATAATGAAGGGTACAGTTTGAAAAATATCCTGTCTATGCTTAACGGAGTAACGATTTAGCATCGAAGGTAGCATATATTTATTGATAATTAAGGCTGACTCTATGTCCTGATATGACGATTACAATTGTCTATATTAAACATAGTTTTCTATGAAATAATGATTTAATTAAAATATAATTCACGAAAGGAAAGATATTCAATATAGCCGGTTACCCGGCCAAGACTTGGTTATCATTTGTTTTTCTTAAAAAATGTACAAATATAAGAAAACCCTAACTTAATAACTAATAATATATATTAAAACCACAAATTTCAATTTATAAAAATTATATTCAATATGAAGAACTTTATCCCGCTTAGTTTTTTGTGGGTTCTATGGTCTCACCGCCGCGAATTTGACCCCAGCCAATTAACCTAAAAAAAATTATAACAATATATTTTTTAAAATCTGTAAAATAACTGTAAGGTAAATCAATTTAATTTAAAAAATGACCTCCAATGTTTGTCGACTCTTCTACTGAGCGCGATTTTCTCTCCGACCTCAGTACAGACGGGATTTGTTAATGCTATTTTAGCCAAATCAGCTTTTGTCGCAACAACACGTCCTCCTGTGCTGAGAGAGCCGATGTTTACTAAGAGTATCTGAAATTACATATAAAAAAATAAATAAAACGATCGAATAGATCAATATTCAACAACGTCTTTAATTTACCTCGTTTTTAGCTAATTTTTGAACCTTCGCAGCTTTCTTATCGCCCTCAGTACGCACGCCGAGCAATCTCTTCAGCAAATGGTACGACACTTCCAAGACCACAAATATACCAGGCAATTCACCGACGGCTCCTAATACCTGAAACGCAATCGAATTATGAATAAAACAATTATACGTAATTTATTTTGAGACGAACATCGACTTACTTGTCCTACTAATCTATCAGCTCTACACAGAGTGGGTTCGATCTTCGTTCCTACTCCGATCAAACCGCCCGGAACTGCAAATTGTAATTCGTTTTGTTCAGTATACAGAGAAACGATTCTCGAGAATATCGGGGTGCACGTTAATTTTCCGCTAGCATCTTTGCTGACAAGTCCCGGACGCACCTGAAAAAAATAACATTAACAGAAATTTAATCGTAATTTATTTATTTATTAGACTACAGTGGATGAATGGCATAACGGAAAGATTCCAAAATGTCATTCACCCATATAAAGATTCTAAAGATGCAAGGGGAATGAGTCTCTCACACTAATATTCCGCCCAGGATCAAATCAAGGTTAATTTTAATATTATTTAATTTAATTTATTTGACTAAGATATATGGATGGCATAACAGAAAAATTTCAGGAGATTGCGTAGTGTCCTCCAGGTAGTAAAGACTCGCCTCAGGATTACGAGGCCACTTAAAATAAAAATAATAAAATTACCTCGATCTCCATGCCGACTTTGAGCACTCCCTGCAATATAGAACCACCAGCGACGCCACCCTTCAAATCGGCTACTTCGCAACCCGGTTTGTTGACGTCGAACGATCGGATGACTATCATCCGCGGCGGTGACTTGAAATCTCGCATTGGAATCGGTATTTTCTTGGTAATGTACTCGCACAACACCTAAACAAGAGTCAAATAAGATTAACGCGTACGTGGAAGTAATAATTATATAAAATCAATTGCTAACCTCAATGTTATATTTCAATTGAGCCGAGATTGGAATAATGGGCGCTCCTTCGGCGACAGTCCCCTGAACGAACTTCAGTATATGTTCGTGCTGTTCCTTAGCCTGGCCCTCTTTCACAAGATCAATTTTGTTTTGCAAAATGATTATATGCTTCAATTTCATAATTTCTATCGCGGCCAAATGTTCACTCGTCTGTGGCTGGGGACAAGTTTCGTTACCTAAAACAAGATATACGATGAGTATTTTACGCTGAAGACAATCACGGATATAATTCGGTGTACACACCTGCTATCAAAAGAAGTGCTGCGTCCATAACAGCGGCGCCGTTAAGCATGGTTGCCATAAGGATGTCGTGACCGGGGCAATCTACAAAGCTGACGTGTCTCACGAGCTGGAAACGACCGGTGCACGACGGTCTGAGACAAACGAAGCTATCGTCTTTCGAAGATCCTCCAGAGATATAACTCGCCGGTCTTGGGCATTTGGGATTATCACACTTATAAATTTTAGCATTGGCATACCCTAAAATAATTATCTACTATCAGAGTATATTGCAAGTATTTTACATATTATGCTAATCTTATAAATTAATACATAAAAATAGCATATATATATAGAGATTAACGTTTTAATACTTAAGCGGTAGATTCTCGTTCGATCTTATGGAGTTTGAGATGGGTACTATGTTCAATGAATGGGGATGCTGGGAGGCATGATGTTCATAAATGTCATATATTTATTTTTCTTATTGATTCACTCCAACATAATGGATATGTTTACTTGTATAACATGAAATATTACGGGAGACCGAGTATATCTTTTGTCATTCAAATAGTAGTGTAATTTTACGCATGTGTGTGAAATATGTATGTCTGAATTATATTAAATCTAAATACCTGAAACTTGTGATGCATTTTATGTGCATATAAAATTTCTTACTGTCATTAAAATTAATTTATTGAATAACAATTATATCAACTTACAAAATCATTTCTAAGAAATGTATTTTTATTTTACACAATACAAAGATAAAAAACATGTAAGGCACAAAAATTAACATCTTAATTAAAGCTAATCTTTTATAAAATAAAATAAAAATCCTACATTATTACTGTTATTGAATATTATTAAGTTGTAGATGCCATATCATCGTGCAAGATGATTATAAAATAAAATCAAGGGACAACGAAAATGACTTGAAAAATCAAAATGGTTAAGATAAATAATATATTATAAAATAAATAATTAATTTGAGCTTTTTTGTAAACAATAGAATAGGATTATAATAGGAGTTCCAATCCAATATGTCTCCCTCTGTTACTAACTCATATAATATCGAGTATTTAAAATATCCTAATAGATTTAATATAATATAAATAATATCAATGCAAATTTGAAAAATAAAAAAAACTATATAAAAATGGTTAAAAAATATTCTACTGCATATGATACGGCCTAAATTAAATTAAAGATAATGAATACATTTTTCTAAATAGTATCATTTACTTTTACCGGAATCAGTCTAATTACAAAATCACAATATATTGAATAATTGTAACCAATAAATATTCTTTTAGATTTTAATAGCATAAACACAATTTTAAAATAAAAAAAAGTATTACTAAATTTATACATTGACAGTATTAGTTGGTTCCGTTTATCTAAAAGTATTATAATAGTGTTTTACTTAATATTATAATTAAAATACATAGTTGTTCTAATTGTGAATTTGAAATATAAAAGAAAAACTAAAATAAAAATAAATAATAATATCTTAACTCGTCGCGGTGATTTGCAAAATTTTTATAAAAATTGCACAAATATAAGCACCGAACCCATGTCCAAGTGTCAATAATGGTAATCGCCAAAAAAATTTTGCAAGAGATTCGTTTACGATTTTTTCTAAGAAATTCATTCTTACAATTAAGTAGTAACCATAATTTACAGACAATTATTTTATGGCTATACGACAACTAAAATTGATTATAAAGTATCGGTCATCCGCCACTGGGTCAATGGTATCTCTAGAGTGTGTGATGACGATCCATAAACAATTGTTAGTTGGAAACACTCCTTTGTATCAATAAATCATATATTTAGTGAAGAATCAACGAGACAAAATACATGCCCATAAGCCAAGACTTATCCTTGAACTGAGAGCCGAAGAGTACAAGCTTCGAGGCCGTCCAGGAATTCACATATCACGGCTCACTTATTACAAATAACAGTGAAACCAATTTGGAAGTACGAAGAAGAACCATGCTGGTAAATCGATGCTACTTTGGACTTCAAAAGCATCTACGGTCAAAATTCCTTTCAAAGAAGAACAAAGTCAAGCTCTGCATGACCTCTCATGAACCCTGGAGAATTCTGAGAGGAAATTTGGAGCTGTATTCGACAACGGGGAATGGCGTATCCGAAGCAACGAGGAGCTATACCCACTATACAAGGATATATCGGTCACAGCTGTCGTCAGAGTAGCCAGACTTCAGTAGGCTGGTCATGTATCAAGGATGCCTGACAGTCAGCCGCAGAAAAGCCTTATGGTTAACAAAACCTTACTGTCCCCGGTGTTAAAAAAAAAATCTTTGGGTAGGAAAAACAACAAAAAAAATTAGATATTGGTAGACATATTGGATACTTAGTCTACTGTTGGTTGTTAAAAAGATTTGACGTGATTGGTATGCTCGGCGATTTTTACTTACGGAAAAAATAGAGAATGTGAAAAAAATGCAAAAACAAAAATTCTGTATATATATTTATCAAACCTTGCTAGCGAAAAACTTTAAAAAAATCGAATTTAGCAGTTTGCAATACTTTTTTGGCGACAACTTTATACAGTGATGCTAATAACAAAATTAAAAATAAGTAAACAATAAAAAATTATAATTAAGTAAAAACAAATTTTCTGCACTTCTCTGTGCCACATCTGCATGCAGTTATGGATTTTTTCACCGAATCATCCGAAGAAACCAAAGATTCACCGTCAATAACATTGTTTGACTTCCTCAAGTAGTCGAAACATATTTCTTCGCCCGGCTGTATATCCCTAGTCGCAAAAAGAGCCAACATGTGCAGATTGGGATCCAAACAGTCCCACCAAACGGCCCAAACCGCCAAATTCGGATCGCACGAATGATTGATAAAATGCGAAATGTTGCCGAATCGTGCGGCGTCCAGTGCATACGTCGAGTCGTACGTATTAAAATCCAAATCAAACAGATACGTTCGATCCTGGGCGTCGTAAATCTTTCCGCGCTTTTCTGCCTCCTCGGATGAAATCAACTCGCCGATATAAAGGCAGACAAATTGGCCTTGGAGTATTCTCTGGGAGGTCCGCACACCCCATCCTCGTTCGTTGGACGTTCGAAAAATACACAGCTTGATGTTACGTCCATTTTGGACTATCCTGTTTCCGCAGCTTGGAGGGCAGCTGCAAGCCTTGTTGCATTCATAGATCGGCATGCCGATCCCCAATCTCAGCCGACCTTTGTAATCGTACGAAAAAGCCCCGCCTGAATCTCCGCACTGACATTTTGACTTAACGTTGCAATTTTCGCATTTACATCCGATAGGCGGATCGTTGGGTATTACCAAGTTTTCGGAAAGTTTAATCGACGTAACGTATTCAAAGTCGTCGGGAGGTCCGACGAGATCGACATTGTTTTCCACGGATATAGATATTTTTTTATCAACAGAATTCATATATATCTCCCACTTTGTTAATTGGCCGAGCTGAACTTCCCTAGCCTCGAGAGATTTGAGACATTTGTACGACAATAATGCTTCCTCTTTTAAAGTGGTTAAGCTATTAGGATCGCCTTCAAATCTCAGATAAGCTAATAATTGCATTTTGAATTTGTTTTGATATACGGTCACGTCGGTACATTTGAGCCAAAACGTATCGATCTCATCGTCGTTCACTTTGAACGTCAATCTGTCCAAGAGTTCGTTTAGATTAGATTCTTCTTGAATAGCTTCATTTTTCAAATAGTTGTTGACAAGCTTTTGGCAATTATCTAAATTATCATGGGGCTCCCAAGTGTTATCGGCGGAAGACCAGCCTTTCCACTTCACGAGAAATTTTATTTCGCCATTCTCATACTTTATATCTATTACTTTTTCAACTACATATTCTGCTGAAACTCGAGACACTTTCTTTCTTTTTCGGCCATTTTTAAACATCTTTCTCTGGTTTTTCCTTTGTTTGGTACGTTCTGTAAAATAAATCCAATCCCCTATAACCGTATTATCACAAAATGAATGCCATAGACAGAATTCAATTAGGTATTTCGCACTAAATGACCGGAATTTTAAATCCAAGCTACAAAAAAGTTGAAATAAAATTATAGAAAAAAATAAGATTTGAAATTGACATTTAAATTAAAATAAAAGTTTTATTTTAAAAAACAAAGAGGATTACTATCGTTTTAACAAAAATTCAAAAAAAAGGATTCAATAACAAAAAAAAAGATAAGGAATTCGGGTTAAATAAAAACAATATTTTTATGTATATACGTACATGTCACCCAGTAAATTAATCCTATTTAAAAATCGACTTACCTAATTTAATGGTGATATTTCGTTCCAATTCATTTTTGAATCTAACAGTTTGAACGCCAGATATCGCCTTGACGACTGTTGATTTTCCGTGAGCTACATGGCCGATAGTTCCTATATTTATTGTTGCCTGACGAGATATAACCTCTGGAGATATGGGCGTTAGCTTGGTGACATCCTGGAAAAATAAAATTTTGGTTTAAACGGCAAAACAATAGTTTGATCTAATTGAAATTCAAATTATGAAATAGTGAAATTCGATAATGGAGAATAATATTAAACGCGTGGTGGTTTTTCCACTAATCATTTTAATTAACGCCATGTTGCATCCTGGCAACATTACACGATGGCGTCCTGTTCCCCACTCTTACGGAAATGCACCACGGGGCATGTTTCCCCTTCTGCCTGCAGTTGCAGCGTGAACACACTCCTGCGTTACTCAGCCATGACGACTCTACGTTCGTTCGTCATAACCGACACCGAACATATAATCATCATCGCAATAGACCAGCAAACCAACAATCGCCGAGGTTGTTAGCAGACTCCGCCTCAGCATCCCTGATTAAGACTGCAGACTGGCATGCTAGCTTGAAGCCCCAAGCCACCCCTCGTTGGACCGCCACGAATGCCGTCACTGTCAGAGGTCGCCAACTAGAGGATACGCATAGGAGCCACACGAGTCACGTGCCTTTATTGATTGAGAAGCTGTGTAATTAATGATATTGTCGATGTGTCAACGTATGACTGTGTTTAGGCTCGCCATGGTCCAAGTCACGAATCCATCTTCCACGTTTTCCATACCTTTACATACGGTAAAATAAAATTGATCTGTTATACCATTTCATTGGTGGACCTGCATAAGTATGCAATTTTTTAATATGTGGGTCGTTTCATTTCAAACCGATAATTGTAAAAACAATCTGCATATGGAAATAAACATAAAAATATGTTTATGTATATGTATTTTAATACTGATATAATCCCAAAAATATATTTTTGAATATGTGGCATAAATGTTGATTCAAATATTGGTGATGTATACGAGATGATGAAAAACTGAAATTGTCTCGACTCGAAAATGGTTAGCATGAGTTGGAAACTAGTTCGAATATTATTAAAAGTTTTCAAAACGATACCACAAACCTGACCGGCGATACTAATTACATATGTGAAATAGGTTAGGATTTAAGCAGTCGGCGATTTGACTTAAAATTCCATGCCTATCTAGAAGCCACACGTCGAACTTTCACTTTCGAGTTTTAAATAAAACAAGGAACGAGGAGCAATGGGATTTAGATCACCAAGTCGACCGCTTCGTGGCGATGTCATCACCCGGCGACCACATGGTGGGCGCGAACGAACGGAGCAAAGCGAGCAAGAGGTAGCAAGTGAAGGCGAAGAGGTTGGATGTACTCACTAGCGCGCTAAGGTCCTGTGGCTGCAGCGCGGGCCCCGCTGGACTGCCTCGCGCGCCCTCCATCTGTCAGCCGCCGCCGCCGTGCGTACAGTGCTGCCAACTACCCCAGACGCCGACCACCGCAGATCTCGGACAGGACCCCTACTTCCGGTGACGAGCTTCTGGATGACGCAGGGCAATATTGCAGGCGGACTCGTCAGTAATATTAAAATTACAAAAGTTAGCAGCCAAAATCATAAAACGTGTGTTCAGTGTTACCAACTTAATTTGATGCAATGTCCCATTTAAGAGAAGCCTAACATTAATAAAAAAAAATATATCTTTACAATTTTTTTTACAAATACCACTAAATTATATAGCGCTATAAAAAAATATTTAAATATGTATTTTTATTTTTTTAGACCGCGTTAAAACAATAATAACTTATACTATATATTATACGGATACCCTTTCGACTTCTGACGTGGTTATTTACGTCTGCGATTTTTTGCTTGCGTTTTTGGTATTCACAAATATACACTGCATATGCTGTGGAATTTCCGAATTGAATATTCCGTTTTGTTATGCTTTTTTGCATGCGTTACATTTTCGATATTTACAAAAATGCACGTGTGTAACTTGTTTTTTATGCGTCTGGGTATGTGCTTGAATTCCATTTAATAATCGTTTTGCAAAAAATAATATGTCAAAGTCATTTTTCCTTGATGTGACCACCACAATACTTTTTATATTATTATTAGATATTGTTTATCAATTATGATGATTATTATCAATTTCCATTCCAATGTGATCACGTATCGTACCTTTTCTGTTAAAAAATATACATACACAGCTAACAATAATTATCTGGTTTGGCTGAAATTGATATTATTAATAAGTCTTTAAATCGACTAATTCACAAATTGTTTCGAAATTTTATAAATGACAATCATACAAAAGAATAATATTAAGCTATCTCCAGTAAATGTTTTTTATATCACTGTGAAACAACATTTCATTCATGAGTTATATTTTTCCGACATTATATATTTTAGTTTATTTCCAATATAATAATATCTTCCTCGCATACATTCATTAATATTTATATTAAATTACATTTACATTACTTATAAAACCCGTTTATCTAAGCTACGCAATTATTTGTATGGAATTACAAAGGCAATAAACACTATACATGGTCTGCAACAACCAATCGTGTGCATATAAGTAAAGGGTTTTAAATGTTGATCGTAGAAATATAATATATGTATATATATTCCACTGTAAGTGATAAGGAAATGTCATTAAATGCTAACATAATAATAATATATACAAGGAAATTATTGTCGATGATACAGGTTTTTCACTTCAAATTACCATTTGGCATTTCAAATTAACCATTTTTCTTTTAATGTCTATTGAAAAATTATTACTTTGAAATGCAAAATGGTTAATTTGAAATGTAAAAGAGTGAATTTGAAGTAAAACCTGCATCAATTACAACAATCTACAATATTTTAACTTTTTGCATCTCAATTTCACCTTTTGCATTTTAAATTCGATCTGTTGATATGAAATCACAATAAAATAATTGTCAAAAATTTAAGTTGGAAAGCGTGTAGCAGCGCTTTTCATTATAAAAAAAATCCTGCGGTGCAGAAGGCAACGGAAAACCACTGCGCTATATATTCCCATGAAAACCATGTCCATGGTCCTCCATAAGGGGAATCATGCACATGTTTACGTTCCTCAGAAAGAGGGTAAGTGGATTAATAGTTTATATAAAAAAATAATAGTAACAATAATGATATTTAACAGCTTCACGACTTTTTTAATATTAATATTTTCAAAATAAAAATATTTTTTGTACATTTTGTTCAGTTTTTTTAAGTTACAATCCATATTATTATATTGTGATCGCGGTTGTGGGCGATTATGATTCCGTAAATTCTAGGGAACTATGAGTCCAGGCCGCTATTCGTGCCGATTCAGTGACGGGTGTGCTATGGGAGGTGTCCGTAGCACCCGATCAGACCGGAAATCAAATACGAATCGGCCCTAACCACCTCCGATTATTATTGTTTTACTCTGCGTTGACAGCTCGTCTCCTGTGCTTATGGCTGGCGACCTAAACTGTATTCGAAGAGCCTAGTTAACCTGTGTAAATAATGTTGTGTGGCTGTAGAAAAGGTTTCGTGGTTTCTGAATTAATTTTGGTGTTCATGGTGATTTTTTTCTGGGGGATAAAAATAAAATTGTGAACAGATTTTCCGGCGAGACACTATGCCGTTAGTGACTTTGGTATTTGTCGGATATGGCGATTTTCGAAAATGATTTCTTTGACATTGAGGCGAAATCACACCTCTTAATAAATATTAAATCATGTTGGTTTTTTTCATTCACAGATCAAAATTCTTCTATAATAATACATAAAATGTTTTCCTACATATTTTTGGTCCTGACGCTGGCGCCAACAGTTTATATGCAGAAACATGGTATAATCAGATAAGTTAAAGTTTAAAAAATATATAAGAATAAATATTTACATGATTTTAGTTTTTTTTAAGTTGGTAACAGTTGTACTTTAAACAGTAGTCATCAAGCTGAGGTATGCACAAAAATTGGGAAATGTACATCAGCAAAAGAGAAATTTGAAAAAGATGTTTTGTTTATTTATATTATTTAACATTTAAAATGGCTGCATAAAAGATGTTTTTTAGACTAGGACTATTTGTCAGACCTGCCTGTCTGTGGACTAAATCTAAAATAAACGAAAAAAGTGCAATAGAAACAGGATGGGCACGTACTGGTATAATAATATTTAAATATTAATTAAAAAACCTATATCTTTACTTTAGATTATTATTTGTAAATTTTCTTTTAGAACATGGCTCCTCAAATAAATTATCATTATTTAAGTTGAATATTATGTCCAAGAAAATGTGTTCTCAGATTTTCACAGGAAACAGAAAATGGCTTTCTGAAGGTGTAATTGACAGCCAATTTTGTGCAGGAGTCCAGGAAGGTGGAAACGATACTTGCAATGTGAGATACCCAATTATTAATTCAAACAGCATTTAGTTTTGCCTCATAATTTTATTATTTAATAATGGAGTATAATAAAATATTGTTTGCTAACACTATAACACATATAAATAATGTTTGTAATGATTTTTGTTTATTACAGATTAATTCTAGTGGACCACTTTAAATACAATCCGAATTTAATCCTTGCATATTTCATATAATCGGATTGGCATCATTTAGTCTACTAGGGGAATGTAACACGGCTACTGCTTGCAATAGAATAAATAGCTATATCGACTGGATAGAAGAAACAGTTTGGCCAAATGAATAAAATAAAACATTTACTATTTAAAAACATATTGGAAAGTTAATCCATAGTTAAGATAGTTAAATCCATAGTTAATCCATGTTAAATAAGTTTTAATAATTATTGCTTTAAAATCTTATATTTGAATTCTTTCGGATAATGAATCCTCGAACTTGAAACTATAGAACTCCCTAGGACTTTAAAGCTGGAAACCTAACGAAGGAGCTACTCTACTACTATAATTTCAATGCTTCCACATATATCTTGAAAAACTTCAGGATATATATGATTCATACTTCAGCTCGATGTAGGCCAATCCTGTTAGTCATGTCAGCCGAGCTTACCCATCTCTGTTCTTCAAACAACATAGAACTTGAACATCCATCATTGAACAGCCAATCAATAATTCAGAAGTGTACTAACTACTGAGATTGGTCTCCTCTTCTGGGATCGCCAAGCTGTCAGCAGCATACAGACGCCATGATTGACGCTCTTTGGGTTCACAAGACACACATCGATGAGAATAATTTTGTAAAAACGAGATAGATAATAAAATGCATAGTAAATGAAAAAATGTACTATTTTAATTATTTCATAATCCAATCTCGTAAAATCAGTAGAATGTTTCACTTGAGCTGGCTCATCTCTAAGTGAAACCATCTCTATCTGAAAAACCGTCGTAATGACTCCCTCCACTTGATTTTTTTCGTATGCTACTTTCACAGTTGGCAATGGTGATGATGAATTAGTATGGATTTCACTTTGCAATTCTTCGCGTGCTTGTCGTTGTGGCAGTTGCCTCCCCCTTTAGAACACATCAAGAACAAACAGTGGCGTATTTACGCTTTGGCGCAGTTGGCGCGCGCCTTTTTTTTTTTTTGAGTCGTGAAGCGATTACATATTATTATAAGGTCGTCAGCCTTCATCCCACCCCTCTGTTGACCAGCGTCACTTAGAAGTATTCAGAATGGTCACCCATCTGAATACTATCTGCGCTTATTGGGAATTAACTTTAACAATCATAATTTGATTGTAATTACCTCCAAGCTATGACGGGCGCACGCATTAGGGCCTCCAAAATCAGGGGGCCTTGAAATTCAGCTCTCAAAGTGGAAAAAAATATTTAAATAATATTTGTTAATTTTATTAATTAAAAATATTTAAACAAGTTTGCCCAAGCGGTCATACTTCGAATCATATTTACTTACTGTTCCGACAGACCGTGCATACCCATTGATTTTTTTTCCACGGTCAATATTTTTGTTATATAGATTTTTATTACTTCAGGTAGTTAAAAGCAAAAATATCAATACGCTTCCAAGAACTAGAGTCCTTTTTTCTATGAATATTGTACATATCTCCAACAGATGTTTTTTTTTTCATAATGATCTGCTCTACTTATTCAATAACGAAGGTAACGTGCTAAGAGGAGAACGATGCAAAGCAACGATCATTTTTATTCGTAAAATATCATTGTGTGATATGTAAATGATTTTAAAATGCATATTATAAGATGTAAGGGTAGTGAAAATATTTAAGGGGGGAGCCCTGGAGGTCTCTGGAGTGTTAAATCCGCCAATGGCCTGTCGCCTGGTCAGAATTCCTCTCCTGTTTGAATTGTCGAATAATAATACTGCGGTTACGATGCAGAATATAGAACAGAAATCATTATCCGTCATACTCATAATGTTTATCGATTTTTTAGTGGATTCATATTCTTGAATATCGTCGATCCCCGGCAAGAAATTATACGATTTTGCGTCATCCTTAGCTTGGCGGATGGCTCTTGATTTTTCAAGCAAATGCGTTTCATTATTCGCTTGGGCAATGAATCCGGACGCATCAAAATTAATACGAATGAATTTTCCCTGAAAATGTATAACGAAATATTTAAATAATCGATCTTAATAAATATTTTATATAAAATGTGATATTTACGAAACATGATGATTTATCGTTCTTAACGGTCTTAGCGTTACCGAACGCTTCCAAAATAGAATTCACTTATTAAGCTATTGTTACAATTCTCCCTAATAATAATTAAACGAAAAATATAATAACTAATATTCTAATATAATAAAATCAATGAGTAAGACAACCTAGTCTGTCGGAACAGTCAGTGATTAAATATTTTTAATTATCAAAATTAACTTTAAGGGCTGAACTTCGAGGCCCCCTTGATTATAGAGGCCCTAGACGTGCGCCTATTGCGCCAATGGCTAAATCCGCCACTGGGTATAAGCATTAAAAATTTTAGTTAAAATGTATTTTTGTCATGGTGTAAAGAAACCCCGTCCTTGCCGGTTTGGGGGGGCATGGCCGCTCGACGGCGCGCCTGGGCCGAGGCCGCTGTGGGTCGGCGGGCAGCGCCGGGCTGCGATGCAGAAGGTGACGTGGCGCCCGCGCCCCCCGTCCAAGTTCGAGCACCAGCTCACAATTTTTTCTGTTACAGGACAAAGCGCAGGTAGCCACGTTCACCCTAAAATGGCCCTCCATCGAGCCAGTGGTGCAGAAGCTGGTGGAACAGCGACCTGTATCTCAAAAGGAATGGCAGGACATGTTCTACACCATTCATCAGGTGTGCCTGTGGGACGACAAAGGCCCCATGAATATGCACAAAGAGTTGGAGTCCGTGCTCGACAAATTCATCCGTCTGGCGCACGAGCGCGTAGTTCATCACGAAGATGAACAGGCGCTCCTGCGCGCATATATAACCATGGAGAAAATTCTTCACCCAGTGTGATTACCTACCGACACCTTTCCGTACCCTCGAGAACGCCCTACTCAACAAGAACCCTGTTAACGCAAACTATGGAACACATAAGAAAGACCTCTCGCCCGATGATAGCATTGTTAGAAAATTAATGCTTAGCTCTTGGAGCAAAATCATTTTTAGTGACATTAAAGGAAAATTACAAAAATCCGCCATGAAATTAGTAGAAGCAGAACGAAACGGCGAAAGTTTTGATTCCAATCTCGTTATAGGAGTGAGAGAATCTTTCGGTGAGTTTATTTTTTATTGTCGTGCAATTTGCTATTGTAATTGGTGTTAGTATAAAATTATATTCGAATTAAACATTTTTTTTTTTCAGTGAATTTATGTTCAAATCCTGAGAAGAAAATGGAAATGTATAAAAATGATTTTGAAATGGCTTACATTCAATCCACAAATACCTATTATAGTTTAAAAATAGATGAACATTTACAAAAGCACGGTGTCCTTTTGTATATGGAATACGCCGATAACAAACTCAGAGAGGAGGAAAAAAGGGCTCGTCAGTACCTAGTACCTGAAAGTGTAGGATTACTTACGAAGTGTTGCGAAGACGTGTTGTTAAAGGGTCCTCTCGCCATTATTGTAGAAAAATGTCCATGTCTTATAGAAAATCAAGATACTAAATATTTAAACTTAATGTTCCGACTTTTGGATAGGACCGAGAAGGGAGTCGAGGAAATGCAAGAACATTTGCAAAATCATATAATTAGCGCCGGTATCGCGGATATGAAAGCGTCGGCCGCCATAATAAATCAAGATTCAGAAAAATATGTCGAAAAATTGTTAAATCTTTATAAAAAATTCACAAAATTAATAGAGGAAGCCTTCCAAAGCGACAATCGATTTACGACGAGTCGGGATAAAGCATATAAAAATGTCGTCGATGATATTTCAATATTTAGTTTAGAATTACCGATGTCAATTAATAATCGAGGTAATAAAACGACGCAGGCGGAGAGCAAATGTCCGGATTTATTGGCTACTTTTTGCGATATGTTATTGAAAAAATCGGGTTATAATAAGCGGCTTACAAGCGAACAAATCGACGGCAAACTGAGAGACGTTTTATTGGTCCTTAAATACATAAAGAATAAGGATGTTTTTATGCGAAAATATCAAATATCTCTCGCTAGGCGATTAATTTTAGATAACAGTGCGGATTCTGACAAAGAAGAGGAGATGGTCGAACTCTTGGGGCGAGAAGGCATGCCCCCCGACATTGTCAATAAATTAAGAAGAATGTTTCAGGATATCAAAGTTAGTGAGGATCTCAATTCTAAATTTAAAGATGAGAAAAATGTTCAAGACGGTATAAATATGAAAATTTTGAACGCTGGAGCCTGGTCAAAGTCTTCAGAGCGTGTAACTATAAGTTTGCCTATAGAATTAGAAGATTTCATTCCACAAGTTGAAGAATTTTACAAGTCAACGCATTCGGGTAGAAAGTTGCAATGGTACTATCATATGAGCAATGGCACGATAACTTTTATCAATTCCGTCGGAAAGTTTGATCTCGACGTCACCACATTTCAAATGGCCGTTTTATTCGCGTGGAATCAACGGCCGAAGGAGAAAATAAGCTACGAAAGTTTAAAATTAGCGACGGAACTTCCGGATATCGAATTAAAGAGAACTTTGTGGTCACTCGTCTCTTCGACTAAGAATAAGTGCCAAGTTCTGTTATATGAACCGCTGGTGCAGAATCCTAAAGATTATACGGAGAATACGCAATTTTGGGTCAATCAGGAATTTGCTATAGTTAAAAACAACAAGACACAGAAGCGAGGCAAATTAAATTTGATCGGACGGTTAATGCTCGGTTCGGAAAAAACTCAAATCGAAGATAATCAATCCATTGTCCAGCTGAGAATACTCAGGACTCAGGAAGCTATAATAAAAATTCTCAAAATGAGGAAGTGTATATCAAATTCTGCGTTACAGGCAAATATTTTTTTAATTTTTATTCTCGTTTTGTTTCGTACGTGTATTTAATTATTAATTAGTATTTTATTGTCTTTTTGTTTCAGGATGAGCTCGTTACAATTCTTAAAAATTGGTTTCTTCCTAATAAAAAAATGGTGAAAGAACAATTAGAATGGTTAATAGAAAATAAATACATGAAACGAGACGATGATGACATTAACACTTTTATATACATTGCATAAGGCTCATTGTTTATTTAAATTATATTTGATAAATAAAAATCATTTTCAAATATATATATATTTGTTAATTTTTTTAAATTAAATTATTAAAATACTATGTGTTTGTTATTGCGAGTATGTCTGCTTATTATTATCAAGATCATTTGTAAACTATTTCAAATTATCAAATTATATATACAGTGAATGTCTGATAATTTTCGCATTAATTGTTACTCTTGGTTATTATTCTTTGTTCCTCAAATCTTGACCCATAAGAATAACGCTAGCCCTTTAGCTGCTAGAGAAACTTACATAATCATGTTTTGTACATGAATAAATTTGAAAAACTAAAACTGGGATTTATTAACAAGATTTTTAGATATTAATCAAATGAACACCTTATCCAAATAACTTTTACACAAAGCCCCAAGTACGTGCATGGTGAGTTGACAGATGTCACACTGGGGTGACCGTAGTGGTTAACCCAACCGTGCCGATAGGATCTATTGGGGACTTCTGATTTTTTACTCTTCGCGGAGGGAAAAGTGGATGATAAACGGTTGAGAAGAAAGAGGCTGTCTTGGTTCGGCTACTGGGCTGCATTGTGAAACTTGGAATTGTTTCAACTCCCCAAAAATTGCTAAATTTATGGAGAAAAGACCAGGAAAACATTTTAACTCGATTGCTAAACATTTTTACATATTATTTATATTTTACACATTTTAAGCCAATGTTTATCCAATGTTCATTTTAGGCCGGTGATCAGATTATTGGCTATTCAGGACTCTTTCACCGTCAGATGAAAGCCTAATAATTGGCTTCTGGTAGTCCGATCATTATTGGCCGCAGATTTATTATACTTACAAAAGCCTACCGCACTTCCTTTACAATGGTACTATCTGTTTTTGCTGGTGAACCTGTAAATAAAAGGTTCATGCTGCAATCTGACTGGCCTCTCAAGTCAAAGTGGGCTCAGCAAACATTGCCCAAAACGATAAAGATGCGAGGATGCTTTCTGCAACTATTACAAGAGCCCTGAGCAAACACTTACTGTGGGAGTGTCTCTGTGGCAGATTTGTAGGGATGCTTTGATGCAGGAGCATCAGGCCCCCGATCGTTGGGGGGCCTCAGAGGGCCCCCTCCCTGAAGAATTTACTCAATATTTTAAAGAATTTCGTTTTTTGTGAGTTTCAACTGTATTTTTTAGTTCTAGTGAATAAATTACAGATCATATCGCCCCATGCCCTGCTATTGATGGCAGTGCAGAGATGTCTTCTTTTTTCTCTGAGGAGATGATAGTCTTCGGGGCATGGATCTCGGCATTTTTCTCCTGTTTCGTTGTAGTCTTCGAAGGGCTTCGTTGCATTTATTCCTCAGATCGGCGATCTTGTCGTTCCACCAATGCACAGGACGCCATTTTTTTTGGCCGCGTCTTCTCGGCATCGCCGCATGACATGCTGCTGTAGTGAGAAGAGATCAACTCATTATCTATATTTGATCAATTTTATAAAAATCTATTTGGTATTAGCCATCAGCTTCGTCAATTGCACTTTGTACAATTGAGAGACAGTTCTGAACATTCCCTTTCTTGTTCTGATGCCAAATTGTGTATCCGTCAATGATTGCTGTGCCATTCCAACGATATCGACATCCTTCCAGATGTGGCATACATACAATTTTCTTGCGAGGCTTGCAACAGAGAAACAACATTTTCCTTCAGCAGATCCATGGATCCGGCTTCATCAGCCATTAAGCGGCCGAGTAATCGACTTTGAAATTAGTCTTCATAAATTTGGCATGAACTGAGTGCTCTCCGATGAGCTTCTCTACGAATGTTTTATCTGACGCCCTCAGGAACCAACATTCTTCGCCTAGAAGTGACATGATTCCCATTTTATTTACATTTACGTTTAATTTACAGTTCATCCATACACTTTGAAGTTGCAGCACCCCCAAGCAATGCTTTTTTAGAGACGACGATAATACAAATATGAATGTAGAAAAATATTTGACGCAACTGTAAATATCTTTTCATGTTATCGTTGATTAATATACAAATAATTTATAAAAAATCAACATCTTTATTACATTTAATATAAAAATATAAGTAAAACATAATGCGTTCATAAAATCACAGATACATATTGGATCTTTCCGCCGCACGTGTCACAAACGATTCTGAAATGGGTGTTTGGTAAATTTTCAATATTTTGCTAATCTTTTTCAACTTGTCGACGTCCAAACCGTATTGATCTTTGCTCATATAAAATATAAAAACCGCTCCCGACTTTTTGTTAAAATCGCATTCGTTGTAAACTAAAACGATATAATACATTATTAAGACATTTATCAATATCATTTTTATACGGTATTCAAGTGGATTAAAATTTACCTCCAGCTGTCAATCCGGTTATGAAATTGGGCAACTCTAGACTGGGAACGGACAATCTTTCTTTGCATTCTTCAGAATAGAGTGCCCTAAGCATGGAATCTACTCCCAACTTATTCTCACTTTTGAAGAAAGCTAACGCCATCGACTGAAATGCAATGCATAGTTTTGCATCTTTAAAATATTCGTTCAAAAGACAGACGGCTTCGCCGAATACTTTTATTTCGTCGCAAAGAGAGGTGCAAACAATCGCATTTTTTGCAGTCGGCATTTTATACAAGATAATTTTTGCGCCGATGATTTGATTTATTCGATGACTGTCATTGATCATATGTTTTTTAGCGAATTCCACAAAGTATTCTCCTTCCATTAATATAAATATGTCGATCGCCGTATTTGTTACGCCCTTTTCAAATTTTAATCTGGAAATAAATAATAATTGACTTGTGACGGGGTTGTCAGTTTTTCTACCTTAATATACATTATTATTTGTCGAAGTATTTCAATATCATAAATATGAAACAATTCTAGAATGAATCACATAGTCATATTTTGCTCATAAATTATGGCTTCCGATAATTAACTCATTTTTATGACTAAAAAGAGGGACAGTTATATTCTGCTAGCTAGGTACACTAAACATTTACAATCTCGGATATAATGCCGAAAACAAAATAAGAATAGAGACGAGATTGTTAAAAATTTTATGTTTGCGTTAATAATACTGACGGTCTTGAGTATTCATTGAAAGAATTATAATTTGGGAAAGAAATCGTGATGTTTTTTTGTAAAAATGTGCATGTTTTGAAATTAGGACGAACTTTGGTAGTCTTAAAGTTTTAAGTTTAAAAAGGACAAAGTTTAATAAAATTAAGCGATAGATATGATCGAGATATATAAGAAAAAAAATCAAATTACGGGGCCGAATCGTCGTCGAATAGTTCGTCATTTTCCGTCTTTTGGGAGTTAAAACGTTTGCCTGGCTCCATGATCGAATTTGCGGGGCCGGTGACTGGCAAAACGTCCGACGAAGTTGACGAAGGCCTCGGGGTTGCCGCGTTAAAAAATAAAGCGGGTTCCGATCGCATCTTATATTTTAATAAACAAATCGGGCGCTTTAATTCTCGTTTCGGTTTATTTTATTTTGTTCGTCGATCCGACGTCGAACGAATATTTTTATAAAAATACATAAAAGCGGGGCTCGAACGTTTCGGTCTCGCGACCGACCGGATTTAAATCTTTTTTGCGTTTCTTTCCGAAATCCGATAATAAAAAGATAATAAAAAAATAATGATTTAATCGATAAGATTAAATCTAACCGCGAAGTCGCACAAATATATTTCTCGAAATAACTTTTTTAATTAACTTTAATAATTTTTTTTACGAACTTCGATCGTAAATAAATTCCTTCGAGACCGCGAAAAGTCGTCGTCGACGATCAAAATTTTTGTCGATTCGCGGAGTCGCAAAAATAAATATTATTTTATTTTTTTTATAAACGTCACGTATCACAACACGGGAGGTCGGAAAGGTCGGCGTTTGGGCCAAAAAGTGAAAGCCGCCGATTGTCATGTGGCAGGGCGGCGAGGAGGAGCTGGCGGCGCTGCTGGCGGGCGACGCCGGCTCGCCGCCGCTGGTGGACTTCGCGGCGCGCGAGCAGCGGGCGGCGGCCGAGGCCGTGGGCTGGCGCGCCCCGGCCGCTTTAGCTGGCGGCCGCGCCTGGGCGACACGCTCACGCTCGTGGTGGCCAGCGTGGCCCTGACGCGCGGCCGCGCTCATGGCGCAGGAGGCTGCTGTCCTGGCTGCGGCCTTCTGGTACCTGCCGGCCGGCCGCGTAAGCGAGAGGCGCTGGCGGTTGCCGCGGCCCGCGAGACGCGCGAGGAGATACCGGCCTGGCTGCGCCGCCCGCCGCGCTGCTGGCCGTGGAGAGCGCGGGCGGCTGCTGGTTCCGCTTCGTGTTCGCGGCCGGCCCGGCCGAGGGCGAGCTCAAGACGCCGGCGCGCGCCGACGCCGAGTCGCTGCAGGCCGCGTGGGTGGATCGCCTGGCCGAGCTGGACTTGCGCGCCAAGGACATCGAGCCCCTGGTGGAGCGGGCCCGCGCGCACCGGGCTCGCTCCGCCGACGGCTCGTGGCACCCGGACGCGATGCCGGTCGCGCGGCCGCACGACTCCAACCTTCTGCGCCTCGTCGCCGTCATCAAGAAGCGCTCGACGAACAAGGTGCACGTCCTCCTCGGCGAAAAGACGGCGCTTCATCTGCCGACGGTCGAAATCGACCCGGCCAAGAGTCTGCACTCGACGCTGCGAAAGTTTCTCGTCGACATTTTCGGCGCCGACCTGCCGCAGCACCGGCCGCACGGCGTCCTCTCGGTCGAGCACGGCCCGAACGACGACGAGGAAGACCCGACCGACGGCATCTGCCTGACGCTCCTTGTCGCGTTCCGACCGCCCCTCGAGGAAGCGCCGATCATCGGAAAGTACGTTTGGCACGAAGTGTCCAAAAATATCGGCGATCGATTGTTGGCAAGGATCGCCTCGAAGAACGGCACGATTCGCTTAAACGTTGTACGATAAATTTTTTCGGCCGATCCTGTCGTGGATCGTAATAGCGTCCACCTTTTCGGCCG